>JAOBYH010020455.1:0-12636 GCA_025403525.1 Umimayanthus kanabou | reverse complement strand
CGGGGGCGAGCGCTATCGACTTATGAGTCCTCTAGATCCGCCCTTGGTTACCGTGACACAAACGTAATACTCATGACGTGGGGTCTGTACTACACAACCGGTATAGGTAGTGTCATAAGATAAATTGTTCGTTTAATGATTTATTTGTAGGAAACAATTGCAGTCAAATAAAACTGGAACCTTGTGGTTAGCAGGTCGATATCTTATGGATTGAGTTAACGTTGGAATAGCCCTTAGAAAAGTGCTTTCCTTCATTAATAATATTTTATAACATTTGGAACTTCTATTTCCAGGTTTTTCTGCGACTGCGGAGCAGGGTCAACTGGCGTTCAGTGCAAACTAAACTCGGACAATCCACGGCCACCGATTTTGTGCGCCAGCGAGCATGAAGGAAGACAGTCCAGCTGTTCTAACCGTCAAGAGCATGCTCAGGAGACTGAAAGTTGATAAACAACCTTTTGGACGAAGAAACTATCACGACCGTGAAAATATTAGATATTTAAAAATTTCACCCAAACCAAACATGTATTTTACCAACTCACTCGTTTTCTTACGTATAAGATATAATATATATTTCAGTTTCAGCGCCAAGCGTTCTTCCGATTATTTCGGTAACAGAGAGGAAGTATGTCAATTCCTTCATGGACAGTAAATCTATAGACATAGTAGCTAGCGATATAGATAGCCCTTTTTGCCTTAAATTATTGTAGCTGTAGGTATGAACGGGGTTGGAGTGCAGCAAGCTGTACGTTATATCTGTTCTTTGTGGAACGTTGAACAGACTTAGTTTCTGTTTCCAAAGTAATGCGTGACTCGATCACAACTCTTGAGCGAGTCACTCAACAATATACGTTTATCAGAACCTGCAGCGGACCAGCAAATGGCAGTAAAAGATATGTTAATGGAGATGTTTTATGGTTTGCTGATGGAGTTCATTCCGTTTTTAGTCATTTCACAACTTTTCTTTTACGGCTGACAGATAAATAGTTTTCATAGTAGTAAGTTCTACGCACATTTCTGGGACAGTTCGGTAAAGTGTTTGACTTTGAGACCATGTGCTTTGGAGAAACTTGCCAGTCATACCGGGAAACAACTCTCTTTCATCATATTACGTGTTTAGTTATAAGTATCAAAAAGTTGCAGTTTTGAGTGCCTAAAAGCCATTTAACAATAAAAACATTATTTTTACCCCCACATAAAGAAGCTGTAGTTTAGACTGCACTCAGTTCTTCCTCATTTTATTTGCACTGAGAGGAGAATTAATCTTAACAGAGAAATTTTTATTTGTATCTATCAGAATTTAAACACATTTCCACAGATATTCGTAACATAATTACCAAGAGCGATAATTTATTTATTTCCTAAAGTATTTTTATCAGTAGATACGATATTTAAAAGTGAAGTTTTTTTAGTGATATATCAATTTTTAAATCCTATTTATCTATTTGTTATTTATTTCGTTACCTATTCTCATCTGTAAAACTGATAAGCACCAATCTCGTTTCTCGAAGTTTTTGCTCAGAGTGGACGAGTCGCGAGTCGCAGAAATCTGGTGTAAGTGTTTAAAGAACGTACACCAAATAAGGAAGTCGGAAATGGGACCGGGGAAGACACTGAGTACTACACCAATAAATACTTCAGTAGGTTTGTGCTTGTTCGACAAGAGGGAATAATATTAAATTAAGACACACGGGTGCTGTCAACAGACTGACAGGGGGGAGGGGAGGGTACGTACGCGCAAGTTAACTGTAAAGAGACTTTGTCATGTGATAATGACATAAGAATAAATCAACGTTTTTCTAGTTGTTTGTTATACTGTTTTGTTGAAGTTTGGTAAAAGCTCAGTAACGCCCGACGGGAAGCCAAACAGCCCCTACTGGTTATTCCCCCCTCTTTGGCCTTTCGTTTTGCGTTACGAGTCTGCAAGATGGACAAATGGATGATGTATGTTCTAGTAGCCATGCATGGTCTACCTCCTCACAAAGTCTTGTGCACCCGCGATATTCCTTTCTGTGTCTTTATACCTGTATAGCAAGGAAGAAACCTACTTCACTTTCTTTGCTCAGTTACTTTTTAACATAAAAAGCAAACATATAACTCAACCAGTAGCTCACGAGCTTCCGTCAAAACTCAACAGATCGTTATGTTCACCCATATCGAAGATACGTCAGCTTGCTACAAACCGAACTAGATCGTTCAAAAATTACCCTGTGTGATACATCAGGTGTGTCAATAACTGTTGCTAGCGCGCGCGAAGTCTAAGCATGAAATAAACGCGCACAAAGACAACACGCCTGGGAGAAGAAGTGTGACCTAAATTTTCTTCTTCCCAGTCGTCACTTCTGTGTACCTCACATGAGATTTATACGAGTGGACCTTGCAACTGTTTATGTACTGTGGTTTGTAGAACCACACAAGTGTAGCGCAGTTTATCTGCTGTGGATTTTCTTGTGCCACGTAAGCGTTCTAGCTTCCCCTCTCCCAAGTATCCCTCGATATCTGGTGGATGGATGGGAAGATAACAGGATTTTTCAAATCTCTTGCCACACTCCTTGCAATCAACGCCTCACATGAACGGGAGAGGGAAGAGCCTGGTTACGAGGTTGACATGAACGTGGGAGGTCAGACTTTATCCGAGTCCCTGAAAATGTCTTACATTACGCGTTATGTTCGTACTCAGTTTGTAAGGCCTTGTATGTGACAGGCCATTCACACGAACACATGGAAATTTGCGGAACTAACTTGCACATAAGGAACAATGAAACTCTAAAAAGGAAAGAACAGAGACTCATTTTCAAACTCGGGACCTTGGCTCCGAATCAATGAACGATTTTCATTCATATAGTCTCAAACATAGTTTTGACCAATTACGTGAATTAGATGCTACAAATTTTAACCATTGGTAAAACCTTACTTTTCGATCCGCATAAATTAATTACCAACTATTTAAACACTGATTTCCCCACAATCCTCCAGTGGCTAACTAACGCTCGAAACGTCAGCTACACATCAAACCCCACAGGCGAAAACATACCATATCAACCTTTGTTGATCAAACCCATATTCAGCTTACTCGCCAACGCAGAAAAAACAGTTTTTTTAAAAAACTAGTCTTCTTATATGTGACAAAACCATTGAACTGATCAACTAATATACCTCAAAATGAAAAAAATGCTGTTTTAAAAAACGTCACAGCATCCATTGTAAGACCAGTTTTGAGAAAAACTGTTTTTTTTCTGCGCCTGATCGAGTACGGCTGAACTCGATGTGTTTCTTGATCTGAGCAAGGCCAAGGATTGATATATTAGAGCAAATTCTTCAGCTTTTAAGTTTTTTTAAGCCTCTTTCTAGTTAAAGTTCCTTTTTCCTTATAAATACCACAATTTCAAAGTTTAATCGAAAGTTAGAAAGCTATAATGCAAGCTGACTTTGGGAAAAGGACAAAATCATACACAGACTGATCGACTGAGAATATCGGGTATTGATTTCAAAGTTCAGCGCTGTATGTAATGGTATGTTGTTTTTGATATACTTCTCAGACTGAGAATCTGCTCAGTCATCTCGAAAATCAGTTTATTTGTACCACTCCCTCCCGTTTAAAACCTCAACCAAAATAAAAACAACATAGAAAATAATTTCGAAAAAGCCTTGTTGTCAGTCGACGTCCAATCAGTGTCAGCGTAAAAGAAGTCATTGCAAGACTGTTTGAATTTTTCTCGTAGGTATTAATTTCCAGTTCGTGAATTGCGACTGGTGAGAGAAATATCGCAAACTCAAAATACCTGTTGTGTTCGCAAGCCAAAGCGGAGACCCCGGGGAGCCCAATTGGGTGGGTTGTATGCCGAACAACAAAAAATGTTTATGGCCAGGTGATAGCTCTGGCAATTGAGCAACACATTTTGTGTCATAACAATTTGTCCTTTACTTGATATCTCCAATAACTTGTCACTTGCTATTATCAAACTATATTTTAGAACATTTGTCTTGGCTGAATCATGAAAACTATGCTTCTGGGCACTACCGGAATAATGCAAAATATCAAAATGAGATGATGTGCAGCCGAGACAGATACAATGATTCACTGAATGTTTGCCAAGTGCACACACATTTATATTTTGGTCTCCCTAGTAACTTCGAATTTCTCATTTTCAATTGGTGTGTGCCTGTCTTGTCATCCACTTGGAAGTCACGAATGGCAGATGACAATTAATGAATTTCTGGTCACAAAAAGAAACATGTACAGTACTGAAAGAATTTGAAGAGTGAGAAGTGTTTCAGCGCGGCAATAACTTCCCTGTATAATATCGTATGATTTTAACAACACGACGGATATGATACAAATATTTACGTTTACTATTTGAAATGCATGTTGGTCATGCCACCCAATTGCAAATCATTCGCTACCAACAATAGCGAATACAATTGGCTTCTCGCTTTATCTGCACGGATTTGCATTTTATTTGCTGATTATACTCGCTTTTGATGTTTTGCTTTGGGCAAGAACAGAAAAGATACCATAACATTTGCCTGCAAATGTAACTCTAGACGGATTAAATGTTATAACAATAAAGCATTTTGAAGGCAGTGTTTTCAAACTGTGTTTTCATTAGATATCAAATGGGTTTCAATAGCCATTCGCATGTAATACCTTGGGGCTAAAGAACTTCTGATCATAAATTGTAGCAAAGTTTGCACAAATGCTTTAAAGAAACTTGTTATTTTCGTTGTTTTTCAGCTTTCTTTGTCTCAACTCAAATCAACAGTAGCGTGATTTCAAGAAGTTCATGTGAATTCTACAACAGATTCATAATAATTGTCTGTTATTACAGATCAACTAGATCATAGCCTTAATAACGCCGAACTGTCGAGTGCTCAAGCTGCATATGAAACGAAGCGAAACCAAAACAGTTGACACTCCTTTAATCTTTCTTGACCTTGTACAAAGTTATTGGTGCACCAAAAGTAATATTCGAGGGCAAAGTAACTTTCAGAGTGTTCAAAGTACGGCGATAACGGTTACCTTTTTCTCCAAAGTCGCAGCAAGACTCGCATACTTTCCGGCACCCACAACAAAATATATCAAATCTCTTGAAAGAACATGTCCTAGTGCGAAACTATTTTAAGTACAAATATATAGGATCAGCCAATTCAGTTTTTCGACACAGTCTTGCCACAGTTTATCCGTTTAACACTGACTTCACAAAGTCTTCGTAATATATTTGGCCGCTGTTATCTTCCAAACCTTGGATAAGCATGTCAACTTCTTCGTCTCGCAATCTTTCCCCGAGGCTCGTTAAAACATGTCGAAGTTCACCAGAATTTATCGCCCCAGAACCATCGTTATCGAACACTTTAAGGCTGTCGATAAAATCGTCGTGACCAATCTTGCGGGACTTTTGATGCATTGCTTGAAGTACGGGCAAAAACTCCGAGAAAGAGATGCGCGCGTTGCCATTTGGAGACAACTCGGACACAACTTTCTTGATTTCATTTTCGGTGGGGTTTTCGCCGAGGCCGCGCAAGGCATCTCCAAGGTCTGCTATGTCAATTTTTCCATCCCCAACCTTATCATAAAGGCTAAAACTGTCTTGTAGATCTTCCATCTCCCTCTCTGTGAACTGTTTCGACATGATAGCTGTAGCTAAACTTTCAAGTGAACACTCTTTTCGCTTCCAACTGGCCACCTGCTAGCCGAACACAAAGCACAGACTACAGCAACAGTGAGAAGGTAATTTGCATATGATATGCTTCTGCGCTTTGCAAAAATGCAGCTATGCGCAGCTGCAGAATTGTTTCTTTCAGCGACGAAAAAATGTGCTTCTTTTATTGCTGTTACATCACCACAGACCAAGTAATCACATCAGAAAACGGTTCCGAAAGTATTTATCAACCAAACTGATAAGGAATTTGACAATCTCATGGATATATGTTGTAGCAGGCCACCTTCTTCGATCTGTTGGATTTGGAGTAAATTCTTTGCTCCTTGAATAAAGGCCGACAGTTTTATTCACTTGCCATAACCATCAAGATTTGCTTTAGCTCTTTTCCCTTTTATTTTCTTCGTCGGTTGAATGGCACGTTCAACCATTCGTCGTTTTACAAATAAATAAGTGCTTTTTGAACTCGCGACACATGTTTCATATTCTTAATTTCTCGAATAACAGTTGAGACTTGAGACACTTCTGCTTTAGGGAAAAATGTCCACTTTAAAAAACACAAATTGGTCTCTCAGTCTTGTCTTCTGTGGCTCTCTGTTTGCGAAAAAGAGCCAGCTAATAACACATGTATTTTTGTAAGACTAGAAGCCTTTCCGTTCAGCTTCTATTGTACGTGTAACAAAAACATTCCGGGGCCAAATCAATTTCCTTGCATATTTTAATGTTGCCATTTCAAAATCCATTATGAACTGACTAAAACAGGCGGAAACATTTGGTCTGTGAACTTCTATGACCTTTTTTTTTTATCAAATAATAATATCTCTAATTATTTGCTTGCAAACTGATATACAAGGAGGCTTTAAATTTCAAAATCTGTTCAAAGCTGTCCCCGAAAGTCTTTATACTTCCGCGCTAGGATTTGGAATTACAGCTCACTGCTCGGCTCCGGTAAAGTTCTCTGTTTTGAAATATACTTCCCAAAGTCAAACACAATATGTAAAGATTACTTATAGGTCAAGACGATAGTTAAATGTCGAACAACGCAACACATGATTACATCTGAGTTCCAGTTATAAACTGGCCCGTGGTGAAAGGGACTGCAACGCAATAAAGAGAGTCGGGCTCATTCCCCCGGTAATAATTACAAGTTATATAGTTTTCATGCGTCTATACAAACACTACGAACCATGTCGAAATATTTACGTTTTATATTTACGTTTTAAAATGATTTTAATAAGTTATAAAGCTAACAAAATACAAGGGCTAGTTTCCCGGTTGATCAAACAGTGTACTATTACTAACAGTATTTTAATGACAGCAAGTTGTCACTGATGATATATGGTAACATTATCAATTTTCCGACGTCAAGCACGGACCGTACAACGATCTATAGTCTATAACGAGTGTCGAAGGCGCCTGTATATGCCTGCGGTTCAACCTTCATAAGGGACCGATAATTACAAAAGTAATGGGGGTTATGGGATTTTTGTATCAGATGGTCAGGGATGCTTTTCCCGTCATTTTTACTGTATACCACACGGGATTGTTTGGGGAGTTGCTCGGTTGCACATATATTTCTTTGATATATATTAGATTCACTTACCGTTAACAGTATACAGTTAAAAGTCCAAGAGGCAAGACCTATTATTACATTATTTGTGCATGCCTATTATGAATGAGATGGATTCCAGCTAGACCTATATCGCCATTAACGCACGAAGACCCTACTGTACATAATCTTCATCAGGGACTGACTTTAACACTCTTGTAAATGCAGAACGTTTCTTCCCTTATCCATGATTTTCTTTAATTCTGCTCTATGTATACGAATTTTGTTTTGGCCATTCCCTTTGCACGAACGATTCTTTGGTATCTCCCCCGCCTTATGCAAAATGACGTCAATGGGCCTGGTGCCCGAAATGGCTTCTGGTCTTGGTAGTCCATTCAGGATGGCCGAAGCGGGAGGTTGAAAACTTCAATTTGGAGTGTTATCAGAATGTGGCGAGAAATTTAGGTTTCAAGACCAAATTTTTGCCTAACGAAGTGATAAGTTCAAATACTGCGGAAGGATAACACAGCGGTAACATACGGGATGGACAATATACAGAGATGCCAACCCCCGAAGTTCGTCAAAATGCGGGAGATTTTTTGGGGGCTAGAATTATTATTGTGTCGACCGTGTTCATATCGCCTCGCATCATATCTCCTATGTTCCCTATTATAATACTATAATGCGGGAGATTTCTGTAAAATGCGGGAGAGCGGGAGATCAAGCGAAAATGCTTGTTCTCCCGCAAAATGCGGGAGAGTTGGCATCTCTGAATATATCTCGGAGATATTTCTAAAGTTACAATCACTTCCATGCGACAAGAGAACAAGGTTTATATAACCGAGAGACACTGAATGCCTGCAGAAAGTGAAGCGCCAAAAGCCTCCACAAAATAGCGGAAGATATCGCTTGAGGTAGAAGATATCGCTTGAATTATCCGCAAACGTACGATACTTGCATGACTGATGAACATGTGGAAGCATACAGGTTAGTTTTGTATGGTGTCACATCAAAATTACAATATGAGTTATCACACCAAGTATTGTATGTTTCAACTTTTATTACAAGTACATACCAGATACTTGGTATTTATATAATGTAACTTATAGTTTAGTTTCCCCATTATTTGTCTGTTAAACACTTAAACAAAAATTTGTTCCTGCTATTATTATTACTATTAATATTATTTATTGTTATTATTATTGTTATTACTACATTTTCACATTCACATTAACTTACGTAGATGCAGTTGGCCAAATTCTGCTTTGACGGGGCATAAATGATGCAAAACTGAAGTACTTGTTGTTTCGTGGTTTAAAACAACTTGTGACACTCAGTCTGTTCTCTTGCCATTAACTGAAACTACATCCGGGATATAAAGTGGCATATTTTCAAAATGTCCGTCTATGAGCTATACTCTAAGTTCGACATTTATTATCACGATTACTGCTTTCTGCTTCATTCGTATTATGTGTTGAACTACCATTAAACAGCGGCAGCATTTTCAATAGCTTAAACTAGTAGTTATTTTTCTTAGCCGTGTGAATCCCATTTTGAAACATTCTGTTATGGATTAGCAAACTTGATGCACTTGTTTCATTTGGTTTTAGAAATCGTTTGTTTACGAGAGAGAAATCTACAGGTACCTGTTAAATTATTTATACGAGATGCTAGAAAGGGCGCAAGCTTGCAAAACAAATAAATAAACTGCAGTGCACGCAGAGCTTGAATAGGATAAACTAAAAATGATATGCAAAACATCTCGAAGCAAAAGCTTGCCTCTTGAGGCAGACTGTAATCCGGAGTAACTCAGATAAGATGGACGAGCTAGAGGCAGCCGCACGAAAAGAGCGAGAATCAACGCAACTCAAGCTTTCTCTTTTCGTGGTGGGAACTATATCTCTAAGCTGGGTTTTAGGCGCACTGGGTTTCTCGTATATGTGGTGTGCATTTATCATTCCCCTTGTATTTACCGTTTATTATCGCAAGAATTGTAGAATTCTTGAGCACAAAGTTCGTGAGGCGGAAATTAAGGTTCACAGAAGGAAGGCACTGCGAGACGAAGAAACTGCGGAGTGGCTGAACTTTATCATCAATCGTTGGTGAGTCGCTTAGTGACCTAGTACTATCAACTATAGTTTTATGGATAGTGTGATTTTCATACTTAGATTCGATACTATAAAATTTGTGATTTAGTGACAGTCCAGTTTCCTTTTGGAAATTTCAGATACTCTCTTGCTTTGTCGATAATTTAATGACTAGCCTTAAAGCCTTTGAGAGAACGAAACTTTATGACCGACATTCTTAAATGTTCTGCAAGTGGTCTGGGATTTGATGTTTTAGAATTGCACACATTTTATGAATCTTACTTATGATCAGTTACTGCTTTAGAGTTTATTGTTGAGAATCGGTTTGTTGTCTTATGTGCAATTCAAGGTACTTTAAACACTTACAGATTAAATAATAAGTTCTGCAAAAGCAACTTTTGAAGCAATATTTTTTTACCATTGCAACTCGTTCTCTAGAGTATTCTTCATTTAACATTTGCTCAATACCATTTAACATATGTTCAACACTTTCTTTGTTAGCGACTGCTTAATTGCAATAATTTTACGGGCGTAATATCAACTATAATCCCACTTGACTCTACTATATCATAAAGTGAGCACGGCTAGTTGAATACAAAGAGTCGATCCATTAGGAGGCGACTCGGTCCTTCTAAATTTTGCAGAAAAGTATTGCAATGAGGATCCTGTCACGCACTGAAGACAGAAGAAGATTGAAAAATATCACATTCTTTTCCTTGTCTCTGTAAAATCAAAACTTTATATTTATTTCTCCACTGTAATTTTTATTGGCCATCTGCAAATGTTGTCCCTTTCCGACTGAAGTACTTGCTAAGCTGACTTCAAATGTTTTGCTGTTTTTCTATCATTAAACATTGATGCTCGGCGGCCACCACACTTCCTTAATCTCGTTGACAAAAGCAAAACCAGACTTCAGTGAATAATTCTAGTTAGTATATCAAGCTATATTTTCCGGTCAAGAGAACTGACATTTTCCTATTCGTGAATTAACAAAAGAGACTTAGAAAAATGTAAAAACCCAGGAAAATTTCCTGATAGTAGAAGCTTGTTTAAAGTATATTTAAATTCTCGACTCGATTATAGTAATTTATCCAATCAAATCCGCTATACCAAATATGTTGTAATCCGCTGCATGATGATAACTGAACAGGTACTGGTCTTACTGAGCTTGTTGAAAGACGTATTAACATAAGTTTCGCTTGGGTGACAAGATTTCCAAATAACGAGCCATTACAACAACTAGCCATTATCATCGGCTTCACTAAGATTATTAAAATCCACACGTTTTCTGTTGGCTATGAAATGAGTTTTACAGTCAACGAAATGGCGGAAGAACCGTTTTCAAAGGATTTTTGTTGTTGGTTTTAAAACCACAGACGCGACTTTAACTCAACCTTTAATTTAAATTGTCATGCAGTTCTGAAGCTGTTTAGAGCGAAAGTGTAAGGCATTGGCCAACGCATAGAATAGTTACCTTTGAACTTAAGGCCCCGATATGCCGCGCTTCATTGCACTGAAACACGGCGCAATCTAACAATTGCATTGTAAGTCGAGCGCCGCCTTTCTTTCATTCCCTTTATTTATTTTGTTATTCATGTTTTTTTTGTTCTGGTCGTTTTTCACTTGAATAAATCAAATGATTGTGTTAAGACTCGGCTGGCCTCGGTTGTAAAACTTGCCAACCATCTGGAGCGTCCTTAGTTAAGTTTAATGGTTTGTCCGAATTTTCACCAAAATCTTCAAAACTACCACAAAATATTCTCAAAACGGTGCCCGGGTCACTTACGATGCCACGAGTGACGCAAGCGCAAGACGCAAACACAAGTCGTGCGAATATCTCACCGTGAAATTACGAAAACGGGTTTGACACAAGCATACGCAACAACGCAAGAACTCTGATTTTAAAAAGTGTTTCTTTTTCCTTGCGCATGCACTTGCGTCGCTTGTTTTGTGTTGTTAAACAAGACACAGCAGAACAGAAAGAAAAAGGAAAAATTAATCTTTGCGCATATGTTTGCATTGTTAGCGTTGCTTGCGTTACTGCTTTTGATCGCGTCGTTTGCTTTATTGCTTACGCTTGCGTTGCTGCTTATGCTTGTGTTGCTTATATTGTTTGCGTTGCTGCTAATGATTGCGTCGCTTCAATTATTGCTTACGTTTGCGTTGCTACTTATGCTTGTATTGCTTGCGTTGCTGCTTATGATTGCGTCGCATGCGTTTCTGATTAATGCTTGCGTTGCTGCTTAGGTTTGCATCGCTTGCGTTGCTACTTACGCTTGTGTTGCTTATATTGTTTGCGTTGCTGCTTATGCTTGCGCCAAGTCTGTTTTCATGATGAAATAAAAACTCTTGCGCTTGTCGTCACGTCCTTGTGTCGCTCGTTTAAACCGAGCTTGATGTGTGGTTTTCACAAGCAACACAAACGCAGCTGCAAGTTTATTCAAACCTGCAAACGCTGTTCAACGCAAGTATAAGTAACGACTCAAGCGATGCTAGCATACGCGCAAGGTTCAAATGTTTAATTTCGTTGCGTTGACTCCCACTTACATCACTTATTTTTCTCATGAAAACAGTACAAAACGCATGCGTAAGGGAAAGATAAAATTTTTACCGTTGCCCTTGTGTTTCACTGTTTATTTGCTGATGTTTGCGTCGAGCACGTTTTCACAGTGGGCTTGCTCTTGTGTTGGCATCCTTGCATCCGCTCGTGAAAACCATGCTTAAAGGATCGGCAATAGTACATAGGCTACTGTGCTAATGTAACTTTAGGCTTGTTCCAGATTTTCTTAGGGAGCGCAATGATGTTGTTCTGCCATTTTTTGTTTTACTAATTTAACAAAACCCTCACTTTTCTACCCCTCGGTGAGCTGGATCGAGGGTTGATTGGCCACAGTACGTGGCGTATAGCGGTGTTACAAAATACAATGCAATAAAACTGTTTGATCGATGTTGCCTTCGCTTTTTGAGAACTTGTATATATTTCAACTAAAAGGCCGCATAATGGGTGCGGCGTTTATTTGAGGGTGGCCGTTCATTAATATTTTTGCTCTCAAGTGCGGCGTTAATTCGAGGGCGGCGTTTAAGATGTTCATACATGGAGGACAAATAATTTTGTTAGCGCTTGGTTGTGTCCAGTTTTTACATTATGAGCTGCATGTTCTCTAGTTTATTTGATCCTTTATAATACGAAAGTCCTGTGTAAATGTAGTAATTTCAGGGTTATCTGGAGGCTAAACAACTGATGGGCATTGATACCAATTATAGTACAGAATGGGAATACACGGAATCGAGGCGGTACGAAGATGACATATCTTTGCAACATATATCGAGGTTTCAACTAGTC
>JAOBYH010020122.1:0-12640 GCA_025403525.1 Umimayanthus kanabou | reverse complement strand
AAACTTAAAGGGAAAAAATCTAAAATCATCGGCATAGCCCCGCTCTTGATAAATTATGAACGCTCCCTAGTCATAATTTGAGTTTTATCAAACAATTCTTTGTTGTCTGTGTTTCACCGGCGCAACAAAAATTAAACACAGACAACAAAGAATTGTGTGGTAAAACCAAATTGTGACAAGATGCTTTCATATGCGTCTACATGCCACAAATGTTGCCATTTAGTTTCTCCCTCGTAACATTAAAGTTTTCAATTCATAACGTTTTTGAAACTAGAGTGTTATTAAAGATATTTGACATCGAATTTCCATAGTTTGTAAACAACTTGTTGTAACGCTTTTATTTGGAGCCATTTTGCCTACCCGCCAAAATGGCGTCCGAAAACGTGATAAGGCCAGTTAGATCCAGAATTAGTTATAAAGTTTTCCTAATCACGTTTAAAGCTCGACACGGTCTTGCCCCAGATTACATTTCTGATCTGTTACAGAGTTATAAGCCAGCCTGTGCTTTTGAGATCATCACCAATCAGATGTTTTTGCCCAAACCAAAGTCAGGGACGTTAATGCTGTCTGATAAGTGCGTCGTTCAGACGCTCTTTTATAGAACTGCAGGTGTTAATATCGTCTGATGTTTATATCACCTACCTTGTTTTCCGTATTTATACTAGAAGTTAACTGAACTGATGTCGACACCTGATCATAATACCGTCTTAGTATAAAACGGCCAATATCAATACATAAATCCAAATAAAAAATGTGTTCTTTCATCCGTAAACAACGTCAACACCGATGAATACCAACCTCGTTCCCAGGGTCTCCTGGGTATTTTTCAAAATGGCGGTTTCTACTGAGACCTTGTTCCAAGTTGTGCTAATGATCTGTTTGTTGACGTCTTTCTGTTGATTGCTTATTATCTGACTTATCGTAATTAGCGATATTTTGACAGTCAAACGGAACTCCACAGAAAGTAACAATACCAAGGGTTGGTATGGTTTGTTTTTCGCGAAAAACATATCAACCAAGCCTTGTTGATTAAAACCTATTTTCAGCTTACTCGCCAACATTTAGAAAAAAACGTTTTTTTCAAAACTAGTCGTCCAGTGCTTGTTTAATAGTTACCTGGGCTACAGGTTTGGAGAAAGGATTGAGATTCAGTGTCAGTGTTTCGTACGAACCTGAGGAAAAACTCAAAACTCAAACCAAAGTGAACTCCGGAATATGTACATGTATAAAATTTTCACTGAATTTCGTTTATCAAGGGTAAAATGTTTCAAAACCAAACAACAAACAATTCGGTCCCTTGGGGTTTGTTTCTGACGTGGGCAAAAATATTCAAGATGGCCGCCAAAAATCCAGGACAGTGGTTGTATGGTGACTTGCACTCCATTTCTTAAGGGGGAGCAACACCTCAAATTATGGTCGTGACTAGGGGATTTGGAGAGTATTTCATTTCATCGATGTTGACGTAGTTTACGGATGAATGAACACATTTTCTCTTAGGTCTATGCTATTTATCTGAATATAACTTTTAAAAAAAATAATTCCCCAAGAAGACATTTGATCAATCACTCCTGCCAAGGTTCTATGCGTGATTTAAAAGCTCAAGATGATTCTTAGGATTTTAAATACAATCCAACTTTAATCGCCGCCTAAAACCGACCATCCGCGCTCTTTGCCTCTTAGTCTTAAAAACTTAGAGTGGAACACAAGATTGTTAACTACAATCCAACTTTAATCACCACCTAAAACCGACCATCCGCGCTCTTTGCCTCTTAGTCTTAAAAACTTAGAGTGGAACACAAGATTGTTAACTACAGTCCAACTTAATCGCCGCCTAAAACCGACCATCCGCGCTCTTTGCCTCTTAAAAACTTAGACTGGTATCTGAACAGAGCGGCCTGTTGTTAGATATTCCAGCTTGCTTGGTTTTCGTGTCAGTAAACCCCCGAGCATGCGCAAAGCCTGGAACACAAGATTCATATTAACTACAATCCAACTTAATCGCCGCCTAAAACCGGCCATCCGCGCCCTTTGCTTCTTAAAAAACTTAGACTGGTATCTGAACAGAGCCTGTTGTTAGATATTCCAGCTTGCTTGGTTTTCTTGTCAGTAAACCCCCGAGCATGCGCAAAGCCTGGAACACAAGATTGATATTAACTACAATCCAACTTAATCGCCGCCTAAAACCGACCATCCGCGCCCTTTGCCTCTTAAAAACTTAGACTGGTATCTGAACAGAGCCTGTTGTTAGATATTCCAGCTTGCTTAGTTTTCTCGTCAAAATGAACTGATCTTCGAGCAACCACGATGCCAGGTTCCAGACTCCTACTCAGCCGTTTTTGTTTTTCGAAGATTTGTTATCAGCTGATATGATATCGGCTGGTGATCAATACCGAATTTATTGCAAATATCATGGTTTCATACGAATGACTACTAATTTCTTTTGTACCTATTACACTAACTTTTATTCCATTATTCAATTTTCATCTTCAGCTGAAGGAATATTTATGTATTTGTCCCTCATTAGGTTTTGCATAAAATTATAGTGCAATCCGTTCGGACGGTTAAGTTTCCCTTGAGTTGGTCATTTTCTTAAAAAAATCCCAACAACATCATTTTGACAGTTTTCAATTTGTCCTTTAACCCAGTGCCATAACATATATGCAAATATTATTTATATTCTGCATAAATTAAACCGGACACTTAATCCTGCTTGTCACGCAAATGAAGGTCATTGCGACGTGTCAAACAAAAACAGTTCGTTAATAAATAAAAAATCTCATATGGTGTGAAATGAGGTCTCAAAAATTTGACAGTGGCGAGCGAGATATTATTGCGCGGCTGTTTCTCATTTAATTATGCAAGGCGTTATTTACTGAGGACTAAGACTCGGTATGTGGTCATGGCTTTACTGGAGAAATGTTCGGAGATGTTCATCCACATACCCAAGGGCAAAGGTAGGTGGTTCTGTATCTCCTTAGGGTGAGCTCTTCTCACTTCTGTCTAGTCTTGTCATTATCATAAACCATCTTTCGTTTTTTCTTGGAGTTTAAACGCGAGAGTTGAATACATAAGTTAACACCAAACCCAGGCGTTATGTGCAATACTTTTACCAGCTGCCGAGATTCATACGTTGCCCATTGGTTACAATTTCAGGACAGGCAACCGTCGCTTACATAATTTCGAATTTGGTGGTTGGACAACATATTAAACGCATTTAATTTACCATTGCGAAGTATCTACCAACAAAATTGGCCAGTTGGTTCTGAAGTTGGTCGAATGAAACTCAAACTGGCACTACAACCAGAATCCAATGTATAGGTCACAATTTGAAGTAAATAAAAGTACAAATTTCAAGATTTTTGTTTACCAAATCATGATCGAATGACGCCATGTTGAATGAAGTGAATACGTATTTGTATTAATTACAGTATAAATTTTCAGCCTCTGTGGATATGCCACGAACAAACACGCGCGTTCTCCTTGGAAACAATTTTAGTTGTTAAAAGATTTGTAGTTTGAAAGAGAAGTGGTTGCATATTTATTTGCAACATGAACATCTATAAAGTATTTGCGTTCACTTGAATCACATCAGCAGACAACTAATCTCAATTTAATCCATTCTAAATCCATCCCGGCCGTTTAATATTGATTTTGTACAAATAAATAACGTAAAAGCAGTAAAAAGTAATTATACAATGTTGAGCTAAAGTTGGATATTAGACCTTGTTTACACAAATCACTATTCCAGAAAGCTTTCGTACCCGTTTTGTAGAAGTCGTAGCGGAATGGCCTTCTGTTTACAGTTAGATTTGAAACGACTTTTTCAGTTTTTTTTTTTACCGTTTCGAAAGTGTGCCACGAAAAACTGTTGCTACAATATTTACACTGCAACGGAGCGACTTTGTGTCGGCACGAAATTCTGTCCGTCATTTAGTTCCTCGTCAGCTAACTTCAGAAAACTGATGCGGAAATTTTCACTTGTATTTGATATTATTGTTGTTAGAAATCAAAGATCAAAATTTCTCTGAGGTGAGCAATCACACTACCCCAAAGAACCTCGTTCCCAGGGTCCTAACGAGGTTGATCGGCCCTCTCGTATTTAATTCCCTCTCCGGCCAGTGCTCAGTGTTTTTTGAAGATCACTCCTACCGAGTCGTCTAGTATGAACTTAGATCAACTTACATTCGTCGAGGGAAAATGGGACGAGAGAAAATGATGTGTTACCTTTCGTCTTTTCTTCTTTAATACTTCTTTTCTTTTTCATTTTTCCTTGCAAAAGCGACTGGGTACAAGACAGGCACCAGATCACTATTTGCAGATTGTAACATGCATCTGAAAGCTTTGATTTTGTACAAACAAATAACCTAACGAAAAAGTAATTCTAGCCGACAGTTCAACCGTAAATATATTGCTAACCTTTGACTTTAATCAAACGCCACTTGAATCCACCGATATTTTTGGAGAATTTTTTACTGATTTGCGAGTACTTTTTAAAACTGAGTATTGAAGAAAGACCAATTTCTATGCGGGGACCAAACTGCATGCCGGCGCTGACGAGAATCTTTCGTCGGTTATTTTGTTTTATAGTTCTAGCTGTAGCCCAAACTTTTCAATTCATACTCACAAACACACTGTTTGTTTGTTTGTTTTTCTGTCTGTCTGCCTTTCTGTCTGTCTGTCTGCCTGCCTGCCTTTCTGTCTGTCTGTCTGTCTGTCTGTGTCTGTTTGTTTTTTGTTTGTCGGTTCGTTCCTTCGTTCGTCCTTTTAAAAGTTGGGGATTGTACTTTATGTAGACAGTAACATAATGGTCTGGCCGTCAATCAAAACTGATCATTGATGGAAAACGTCTGAGATGCAAAATAAAAATCGATATCAATTAAATTTATTCATCAATATTCTCTAACCAATAACAATTAATGTATCAGTGGTGTTGCCAGTCATCCAGACGAGATGAATTGAAGCTGAAGGGACCGAGAGAGCGAATGAGCAGCGAGCTCGTTCATCGTTGTGATACATTTTTTTCGCTAGAAATTTTGTGTAGACCAATGCTTTTTTGCCCATAGAGGTAGTTACGCCGCTGTGTATTGATAGCCTTATAACAAGTTTATGAAGTAGCGGGAACAGATTTTTCAAAATAGACCAAAACACTGCGACGTGACGTTGATACTTAGTCTGCTTTTTGAAACAAACGAAGAAGGTCAAAATACTGAAATCAGAACTAGTATTAGTTATTAGTACTATTGTTAGCACTAAACTAGTATTTTTAAAATGGCCGTTGACTTGACGGGAGCAAACGGAGGAACTAATAACAAAATCCGGACCCAGTGAGTAATGTTACATATTCCAGATGGTTTAAGTAGCTATTCCATAACTTGATGTAATTTTATCTTTCCAAAAGTTCTTCTTACAAGTTGATTTGAACTGACTCTAATGTGTTGTAAAGAGCTACTGAACCTTGGCATTGAACTTGTTGAAATGGCGCTACATCAATAAAGCTTACTACTATTACTATTATTATTGTTAATATTATTATTTACATTTGATGGCTCTCAGTGAAGAAATCAATGGCGAGTGTCGCTGTGTTTTTAAGTAAAAAATTGAAAATGAAACTGATTTGAGACTTGACGTGACGAACACTGGTAAAGTTGTAACTGTTATTACTTTGATGTTCATTTCGATACTAAGTCTGTATTTGACGCTAACTACCATATTAATTACCCACGACCATCTCCAATCTGGCCTTGTAGCTCGGTTGATAGAGCAACGGTGATCTGTTCCGGAGGTCGTGGGTTCGGATCCCACCGGGGTCAGAGATTTTTTTCTCTCTCTCCGTGTGGGCCCATTTCCTTTCTAGGACTAACGCTCAGAAGGTATCAATCATTTGGGAAATTATTACACATCACTTCAACAGACCACATTTGAACCACTGTATAGACGGCAGTAGATCGAGTTAAGAATATCGTAACCCCCCGGGGGGGTACTCGACCTAAGTTTGGGTAGGGGGGTGCCGCCCGGAACTTGAAACCCTGACCCTGTTTATGATAAAAAGTTCGTGAAAATCATGGAAAATTTATACCCTATTTATGATTTTCAGGTCAAATTCCACTCATGTTTTCGTCAAAATGCGTGATTTTTAGACCCTCTCATAAAAGATCTTCGAAAATCTTTGAATTTGAGACCCTGTTTATGAGCGGTCGGTCGAAAAACCATACCCCGAAGGGCGGCACGTCCCCGTATAGCTTATGTATGGGTGTACTCCCCCGTCCGGGATCATAACTAGGCTTGTCCAGATTGTGCTAGTAAAAACCTGAAAAGTTGCTCCCTAAAATACCAAAAAGTTGCTAAAAAGTTGCCAAAAATCCAAAAAAGTTGCTACCTAAATTTCGGAAGTTGCTAGCGCTTGTTACCTAAATTTCACGATATTTCACACAAACATTAATCAAAAGCTTTATACTTCGTCCTACTTGGTAATTTCTAGTCAAACTTTGAACAAAACTATAAAAAATTGCCACTGCTTTTCAAAAACTCGCCGACAAATATGGGCGTATTTTGAGAAAACTGAACGGAACATAATTCTGATGGTTCATTTGACGTCTTACTGAACGATATGTGGGATTACCTGAACAAAACACCGCGAACTGTATTCAATAATGCAGGGCCGTAGCCAGCGTCAGGCAGGGAGGGCAAATGCCTTCCCTAAATTTTGGACCGGAAATTCATTAAAGAGTTTTTTTTTTCAGTACAATGCAGTGATTACAAGCGGGTTCGCAGCTAGTGTCAGGCAGGGTGGGCAAATGCCCCCCCCCCCCCTAAATTTTGAGTCTGGTTACAGCCCTGCTGACAATACCATGATATAACTAGAAGTAACTAAGGGTTAGGGGAGTGCTGCGAGCCGCTATAAGCAATAAAGTAAAATATGCATGTTACATGTACATTATGATAAACAGATCATTACAGGTATGACAAATCCCAGCAATCCAGGAAAGTTAGAAATGTGACAGTCACAGTAGATCAGACTGTGTTCTCTTCACCGGCCCTGGTCGATTACCCAAAATTAACAAAGCTGTATTAACCCCAGCCCTCAAGCATTAGTTCCCTACCATATCCCCCTCCCCCATTAGCCAATGCAGTCAACAGTACATGTAACATTCAGTCAACCAGGTAACATTAATGGCATTAATTTGTCATATATTTATTTTTCATTCTTTTTCATTTTTTTTATCAACCAACCAGTTCTTGGTAAAGCAAAGTCAAACAATTCATAAAAGACGTGCAAACTCAATAATAATTCACTCGATCGAATATTACAAATATGTTAATCTTTGCCTTTGCTCCAGATGGTCTTTGCTGATTATGATGTTTATTGAAAACATGTATCCACTGTAGTTTACGATTTGAAATTATAAAACAACTGAAATGAAAAATAGACTGAGTAGTAATAAAATGCATAAAAATAATAAATAATGGCTATTTAAGAGGTTTATTATTATTATTAATGCTGTAATTATAAGTTTGGAAAATTCTTGTGTTAGAAATTGTAGCCAGTTATAAACAAGATCTTTGCCTGGGTGGAAAGAGATTTGCTTAATATTTTGTTTTAAAAGCTTTAAAGGAAGATTTCTCGGCTTTGTTCGTTTTTGTCTCGTATACCCCGTCATTTACATGGTCATTTACATAGTACACTGACAGAATAGTCTTAAAATCTTCATTTGTTTCAAATTCAAAGTCTGTTTGATGTCATTTTGAAATGAGAAACCAAAACATGTATATAATGAAGTCTGAACTACAGTATTAGAGGAAACATGTAGGATAATGAACCAATTCAAGCTCTTATAGTCTTGTGCTGCTCACTGGATAACCACTGAAAAAATCTCGTTTGCAAGTTGAGCTCAATTTTTTAGGTCAATTTTCACATTCCATTTTATAAGTCAAATAATTTATGCATGAGTACATACCAGAACTCAAATGCTATATTTGCCTTAATTTATTCCAAGCTGAACTGCAGCCCGGGGGGAGTACTCTGGGGTAAAAAGGATAAGGATGACCATCGGAAATCCTAGAAAACTACCCTAAAAAATACTAAGCCATAAAAATGTGCGCACCCAAAAAAATACCCCTGGTCAAAAATTAACCTAAAAAATGCCAATAAATAAATGACATTTTTTAAGTACATTGCCATTTATTGCCATCCATCAGATACATCTCGCACTCATTTTATGATACGTTTATGTTACTGTTTTTTAAACCAGAGTTTATTAAAGAAGCGTATTCAAAAGATCTGTACCCACGATAACTCAAAGTTTTTATACCCTAACAAATACCAGTTTTATTTTTTTAAATAGATTTCACTTGAACAACCCCTAAAAAACACTAAATCGCCGATTTCAGCCCCGAAAAAATATGACGATCATCCCTATCATCCGAATATAGGGAGTACCCCCCCCTGGGAACTGCAGATCATGTGACAATCTATCAGGGTATGAATTCAGGACCTACAAATGACAAAAAGTAGGACAAAACTTCAGTTTTGTAGGCCAATAATTAAGCAGCCTACAAATTTAAATAAGGATTTATATGGGAACACTCTTATCCCCCAAAGAAAAAATGAAAATTTGTAGGCCAGACAAAATCCTTAATTTGCACCCTGTCTATATAAAGTCAATACAAGTTATTGGCAACCTTAAAGGATATCAGCTTGGCCCATTCATTTTCTCCCGGGATGGGTACACAATACAGTGTTTGTCTGTCCATTGTTACATTCTGTGGACTGTCAAAATTGATCTCTTTACTGGCCTGCAAACAGGAATTGAGATCATATAAGATCTAGTCACTCAGTATTTTTTCAAGTGGGCATGTCAAAAAGTTTACAAACTAATTAAATAATTAGTAATTTCAGAATGTTTTCCAACTTACTGGCATATTTGTCACATCCTGGTACATTCCACAATGCTTTGACTGGAAATAATAATAATAATAATAATAATAATAATAATAATAGTGCGAGAATTCTTAGAAGGGTTTTGGACATGTAAATTTGTATATATACGAACTTTTTTAGCCTGTAGAGAGAAATATAGTGCATCCTAGGCCACGGGAAGTGGCCTGATGTTCATAAAAAGCAACCAGCTGAAAACTGCGAGATATCGAAATAATAATAATAACAATAATAATAATATTAAGGAAATGTTAAGAACTAAGTACTTGTATTTGCAATAAATAATAGACTTTTACAACTTACAATAACTACTTATTAAATTATTGCATTTAGTATATTATAGAACTAATATTAGTACCGGTAGTACTTTTTCTGTCCTCTGATTGGTTGCTTAAACTTTGAGTTCCCTACATCTGTGATCACTACATGTCAACTTACCACTACCTTTGTGCTGTGATCGATAACTTCAAACTGGCCAAGGAAATACTCTGGATCAAACATGTCCTGAACCATACATCGATAACGCACAAGACTGTTGGTCTTCAGGTTGTGGAGTGGGACGTCATTCAGAGAAGGAATCTTTTCAAGTAGAAAATTGAAAATTAATGATAAAAAGATCACAGAATAACTAGCCTGCGTAGTGGCTGTTTTTTGGGGGGAAGAGCAAGTAGAGATCGAGCAGCGATTGAACTGGCCGCCATATTGGACGCGCGAGCGAGAGCAAAAGAGGAGAAAACAGCCTGCCCAGAAAATAGGCTTTTTGATTAGTCCATCCACAGAGGGATGGGAAATATGATTGGCTGATTTTTATCAATCTGTCAGCATTACTCAGCACGCGGCTACAAAAGTCAACTGTGCATTTTATTCTTCCAAACTGGCGAATGCCCAGGAAAACTTTGTGTGAATGATGCAATCGACGTTGCTGTTGATTCCATAAACGATCTGAAGAACAGTGAAGGAAATATAGTACTGAAACAATAAGTAACTTCATTTGCTTACTGAAAGAACGACAGCTGTGGGTTTCAGTCAAAACAATCATGACCTTGACATAATTAGTTTGCAGTGTCTTGACTATGACTACTAAGCTCCTCGATGTTCAAATGATTGTGTGATTTCGTCGAGGTAGTTATTATGCTTTCTGCAATCTTAAGTAATCTTCACTCTCTTACTGACTTTCTGCAAATGACAAACTCAAAGTCTTTTTAGCAGATGCAGGAGACTTAGTTGGAGCTGAATGTCAGTGACAGTTTTTTCTGAGGGCTGCGATTGGGGGAATTCACCGTTGTGGACAGTTGTCTTTTGAATCTGTCGGCTTTGCTTTCTCCGGGATTGTCCGTTATCGCAGCACTCGAAGTTTGATTTATTGCCAACACTAGCTTTTGTACTGCCTGTGCATTTCTTATTTTCTGCCACAAGCCTTGCAAATCCTCTCAGAAGGTCTGCATGATTTCTCCACCGGTGCCCTGAGCAAATCTTCACACAATTCAGAATTCAGCGAGCGGCCGAGAAAAACAATCCCTTCGCCGGTTTGATTCTTTGAACAGATTTTCGGTTAAAATGTTTTGATTTTCTCAAAATCACCAAACTTTCGTTTTAGCGCACACTTTAATACACAGTCTGCAGTAATCATTCACACTTTCTTCTTTTGCTTTTCTTCCTCTCTGGCATTTAGCCTTTCACTGCCATGCCATGCTTTTGTTCCATGTGGGTTTATTTTGGTTTCGAGTTATTTTTGACATTTTCATGCTTTGATGACATGACAGCTGTCAAGTGGCTGATTGGGGGTGGTGGGTTGAGAGCCCAGTTTCTGGGCAGGCTGTTTTCTCCTCTTTTTCCCTTCCCCCTCCCCTTCCCCCTTCGCATTTTTTTCTCTTTCTAGATCTTGCTCTTTCACCCAAAAAACAGCTGCTACGCAGGCTACAGAATAACTATCCCCCCTCCAAATGGCCATTAGTCTCCTGAACACAAAAATGAAATGACAACTTACACGTGCTAGAGAACTGCTATCCTGGAGACGATTAGTGAAGAAGTCATGTATAGCATCAGCAGTTGGTTTTCCAGTTTCTTCTGTTGGAAAGGAAAAACCTCTTTACACGTACATTAACTGTCTAGATTTTACTTACTTTTCTACAAGAGCTTTACATGCCAAAAACTATTGATCTAAAATGTCACAAGTGCGGAACAACGGCAGAAAACAAGGTTTGTTTGAACTGGGACTGAGTTTGTTTAGTAGCTACAAGTACAATTGCAGTTTCTCCTCACTGCAAGTATTTGAACTCCCAGGTTAAACTGTGAGATGTTAATACACAAACCCGTGACTCTTATTACAAAACTGTAAAAATTGAAAGGTCTGCACAAGTCTGGGTCATTTTATATAATAACCACTACACATATCATTTTATATAATATGTACAAGCAAACCAGCACCACACATATTTGATTAATTACCTAATGAATAATCAAGAAAACACAAAAAGTCATGTTTGCTTTACTACTGATCCTGAACTGAAACTCTGCATTTTACATGGAAATAAGTTTCGATTGAAAAGTCAAATCCACAATCCATGAGCTGCAAATCTGGAAGAAAATTTATAATTAAGGTGTATAATAATAATATGGATTTATTTTTAAAAATGCCCACATCATTTTTCAAAATTTATATAAATATATATAATTTTAAAGTAAATTTGAAAGTACCACGTTATAGTCATGAAAAATTGTCATTTTTTGTAAAACTAAGCGGGTATAGAACCGTATGCGCTATTTAACACACCCTGAGTACTTTATCAACGCATACAAGACAGAAAACAATTTCAACTTTGGCTGAAGAACACCTCGGAAAGCGAGGAATTTTGCAAGACAATCACGACGAACACGTGGTTGCAAGAGACTTTAAAATTCTAAACGTTTTCTTACCGATTATCCCTTGAATCACAGCCAAAGGGTTGCTTGACCAGTCTTCGATGCACGGCATATTTACTTACAAACCTCGCACTTGTTCTCTGGAAAACTAATTCTGGAAATTCTTCGTGGAAAACCAACTCACATTTTCAGAGCTGCAAAATTATTAAACCCCGCGAAAACTGACAGCGAATTAGATCCAGACCACCGCAGCCACAAATGGACGAGTTTCAAAATAAGTCGGCCCCATGATCCCAGGTGGGGGGTCGTGGAGCTAAGCTTACCAGGCCGGGCGTTAATATCTAACAGAGCCAGTACCTACGGTTCCGAGAAAAGGGCTGCTTCGATTGCTGATTATTGTAGTTATAAATTCCTTTCTTTAATTTGAAGACATTTAGCTAGATTTTCATTTGAACCCCAAATGGCTCAAAGCCCCCCCCCCTCCCCCAGTGGGGTCCAAAAATGTAGTGGTCCAAAAGACACTCAAGTATGTATTTAGGGTAAGAATTTTTCAGATATCATTTTGACATCATTTTGACATCATTACTCGGCCCGGAGGGAGCCGAGTTAAGGTTTCGACTCCGGTTTTTTTTCTTTTTTTTTAACTTTATTTTTATTGTTGTCGAGGTCTGGTGCGCATGCGTTACATAAATAAACTCTTTAAAAAATCCGAGTCTCCAATGGGGGATTGAACCCATAACCTTGCGAACACCGGGCTGATGCTCTAACCGACTGAGCTACAAGGACTTTGATGGGAGCTAGGTCATTAGTTTTGTATATGGTACGTTACGCATCATCAGTTGG
>JAOBYH010020011.1:0-12642 GCA_025403525.1 Umimayanthus kanabou | reverse complement strand
TAGCTATTAATTCAATTTTCATTCATTTTATGGGGTTTTAATGTTAAATTGTGCATAATACTAATGAAGTAATTTAATGTTTGGGCTGATACAACTCAGTTTGCACCTTTTGTGACGTCACAAGTATTGCGCAATACCTTTGTGATAGATTTGTTAGCGCTTATTTCTAATGACGCTAATTTGTATGTAAGAAAAATAGCTGATGTTTTATCAAGTTTTACGGTCTATTGCAAAAGTTGAGTTTCAAGTAAGCTTTTTTCATTCCTTTTTATCAAACTTGCATATCAGCATTTTTTTTACCTTTCCCTCTCCCTCTGTTCATGTGTCCAATACATTTTCTTTCAATTTTTTTTTCATAAAGTTTTCTAAAGAGTTTTTGATTGTTGTATAACTCAGAAAGATATTGGAATAGCCATTATATTCAATATATGATCAGTACAATTTATGGTACAAAAATAACAAAAAATGTGAAAAAATGCACTTTTTTTGGAATTTATGACGTCATGATGACGTCCCTATGACGTAATATGACAATTAAAGGGAACCAATTAAATCACCTTACGATTGTTTTTTACTGTGCTAAATTTCCTTTGGATAACTTTGAACTAGGCCTATGGTGACAAAGAACTGACAAAAACGAATAAAGTTTTGCTAAGCAGAGAGCGGGCTTAAAATAAATTCTAAATTCGTCACTCTAGAAATTACAAAAGGACTGGGTTTGTCCACCCAAACAGTCCCATAAAGCAGTGCTCTAGCGAGAGTTTTGGACAATCTATCATTAACAATCTTCCGAGCACTATTGTTTTGCACAATACATTTGACTTTTTCCCATTCAAAAACAATGCAGTTAGGAAATCGATTGTCAGCATGCACCCGCTAATGACTGTGTCTTCTTCATTCTTTTAAAAGTAGCATTTGTAGCATTGCTTTTTGGGACCGTTTTGGTGGACGGTTCCAGTCCTATTCTCATTTTTGGAGCGGTGAATTTCTTTTCCTTTCCCGAGGGAAAGAGGGGAGTTGGTTGTACACATGTAACCAAGATTGAGTCGTTTCTAAATTATGTATTGCAGGATTATCCTCTGAAATGTCTTGTGTGTCAATTGAACAAAAAAATTACATAGTTTTCTAATACCTCCTCCAAATCTTTTACTGGTTATTCAGAATAAGGTGTAATGTACACCGTGTACCCCAAGACGTTCCGCACATAGGCTTCTAAATTACTCTGCAGTAAAGTCATTGTAAAGTTGTTAGTTACCATACACGTGTCTTTAATGTTCTCTTAAACTGTGAGTTTACAGCTCTGTGTGTGCTCGGCTAGATTTTAGTTATCGGCAACAATCACAAACATAATCACAAAAGCATTGTTTTACAAAATGGAGACAGCAGTTTCTTGTTGGTCAACTATCACAAATGAGGCTGGCGCGTGATTGGTGCAGAATTTTTGTCAGTTTTTGTCAACATGTAAAATGTTCATCCACGTCTTAGTTTTAGTTAAAGATCACAACGGAATCTATGGAGATAACGAAGACAAGTTTCGAACTTGTTGTGGTTATTTGGCTATTTTTACAATATAAATTTGTATTTGAATACCAATTGAAATTTAAGAGACCTTGGGGATTTTTTTTTAACACCGAATTATTTTTAAATCCTGAAATGGGTTCGGGTTAAAAATTTTGATTGATTTTTGGGACTTGGCAACAATGACAACCAACAACACAAAACCATTTTTTTTAATAAATGGAGACTATAACAGTTTCTTTGAAAGACCAACCATCGCCAATCAGACAAGCGCGTGATTGGAGCAGTTTTATTTTGTAATTTTTGTCAATATGTAAAACTTTCATTAACGCCATAATTTTGGTCAAAATTCAATTAACATTGAAAAAAAAACTACAGTTAAAATAACAAAGACTCTATAAAGATGACGAAAACAAGTTATGGTTCCTCAAATGAAACAATTTGAATCCTTTGGAAATGTTAATTCTGGAAATTGGTTTAAATTTTTTATTGCTATTTTTCTGCTACTCGTTTTCTTTCTGAATTGCGAACATGAGAAATTGTGGGTTACAAAACCAGGGGCAAAAAGTACACAGCACTCAACTCTTGTGTGAATTGTTGTTATTTTACAAAAAATTGCAATACGTTTACGAGTTTCATTCGGTTTATTACAACAGTTCAGTCTTAAAAAGAAAGCGTATGTTAATACCGCTTTATTCACATCAATAAACTCCAAGAAGCTGTGAGACAGAAACTGTTCAACTAAATACAAGGATTTGTCTTTTAAAAAGTATGCCCCGTTACGGTGTAGTAATACTGTAGTCTTTCGAATGACCACAAGTTATGAAATCGGCATACTACAAAACAATTGTTTGGAATAGCTGGCGATGCTGGATATCACATGACTGTACAGTTTGTCGATAACTTTCTTAACACTCTGTGAGACACAACAAGGAACAGTGTAAACTTACAGCGCAGCGAGTCCGCGGGACAACCGTTATTCCCGGGAAATATTCCCCTCCTACGTGATGTAGGCCCGCCAAGCAACCAGATTGGATGGCGGAATACCAGTTTTCGTCTTTTTGTTGTCTGTTTCTCTCGAAAAGTAAAAACCACAGGTTGATTTTCCAAGAGTCGAGAAAGGTGCCAGCGAGTTCACGTATTTCATTCGGGGATTCGAGAGTGGTTGAATCGGGATGTTGCTTTTCGATGTAGATTCTGATCTTGTACCGCCAGAAGTTGCCAGGGATCTGCCACTTTTTCTGGAGCTTGAACTCCGCGCGCTCGCTTGCTTGGTGTCCTCTGTGAGGTATCGCGAATATAAATTGGACGGCCGCTGTAGTGCAGCTCTTTTCTCCGCTTCCATGGTTGCAACGCGACAACACACGTTGCTTGGCATCCACACGGAGGTAAAATTTTTGCGGCACGACTTGCACTTAAGTGTCTGGCCCAGCAGTTGGCCTGTGTTCGGCATTTTTGGCTGATATCAGAGAACTGCTTACTGCTTCGAGATCTTTTCCTTTAAGTATCGGGAAAATTTCTTCGAATTTAAAACCAAAATGAGTGATGAGTGTCGTTGTCTTTTCATGCACGAGTTCTTTTCACCGAGTTTCCACCGGCTAATTGTAAGGTTAATTTGACGCCACAATTGTGCTAATGAACCAATCAGATGACGTGTAACTGTAATTGAGATTTTAATTATTGCGTTAGAACAGTAAAACGGTTCGATTTCTTCGAAATTTATTGCAATTCAAAAGTTTGTATACAGATTCTCTTTCAGAGTAAAGGTTGTTCTTCTTGAGAAATAGTTTTTCTTAACGGTAGAAACCGATGTAATTGTTATTTAACAATAATTATTTGGTAGAAAGGTGATAATGGTTATGCAAACAAGGATTATTTTTTCAATCATTTTGTTTGTGATATTGACTGAAGTGCAAGTATACCCATTATGACGTCACCCTCTAGTCAGCGCGCGTCTGACCGTGAAGCCAATCTCTATTTCAATTCTAACAATAAACAAAAAGGCCAACAGATAAGAACATTAAAATTTCTTCTGTAGTAAGCACATGTTAATTAATAAACAAAGTCACTTTTCCTGCCAATTCTGCAAAACTTCAGTTCATTATTATTTGGTGCCTGTTCGTGTTTGCCTCAATCTTTAGCTTTTAACATATCGAGATATCTCCCCGTGTGCATGTCGTTTTAGAATTTTATAGAAGAAGGCGGGCTAGCATACTTGTATCGTTCTCTGGCAGAAGGATTGTCCTTAGGGAAGCGTCACATATCGACTTTATTTTTTTGCCCACCAGAAACATCGCTGTTCGTACGAGGTTAGTTTTCAAACGTCTTTGCTTATAAACAGCAACTTAAAAGACTAACATCAATGTTACTTTTATATTTTAAAAGCAAAACATAGACAAGCTTTTCATTTACTCTTCAGCAATGCATTTGTTATGTATAGTTATTATTTACTTATCTGTTTATTTGCCTATTTGCCTATTTGCTTATTTATTTGTTTATTTGTTTATTTATTTGCTTATTTGTTTAATTGCATATTTGTTTGTTTGATTATTTGATTATTTGTTTATTATTTCATAGCATTTATTTATTTATTTATTTGTTTGTTTGTTTGTTTCTTTACTTATTTATTTAAAAGGGGAGATGGGACTCAAGAGAAATCACTATGTGACGCTTCATTTAGCGTTTGATGAACAGTCGGGCCTCTCTAGCCTGCCTAGCGCCTACAGATGACTGTCATTCTCGACCTGTTGCAAAGAAGGAGAATACAACAGTCTGAGTGGGGGCTAGATCGGCTTGTCCAAGCAGGTTGAAATATTCATACATGTTGGAGTAGGGGGGGGGGGGGGGGGTGTTCATCCCGGTAAGTGGTGGGGTAAGACCATGTTTCCTCTCGTCACCCCGCTCCATTGTGCATCTACAACACACGCTCTAGAGCAGGCTTGGAATATTTTATCACCATCTTTCAAACTAACAGGGTTAATGCAGTAAGAAAGAGGGCTGGTACAACTCTTACCCCCTCCCCCCTTTTCAGATTTTCCTTGAGTTATTTTTGCTTTTCGAGGGGATTGAGAATATTGTTCGTTTGTTTGCTTGTTGGCTTGTTGGTGGGAAGGATTTACTCAGTAGGTTCGTTGACCAGGTACCCAAGATCTTTATTCTGCTTACCCAATTACGTCTACACCTTTTTTTCTCTTATTTCTCTACCTATGTGCACCTGTTACCGTATTTACTCGGATAAGCGCCGCGGTGCTTATTTAGTTTTTTTGTGTCTCCGATGCGGCGCTAATTCGAGGGCGGCGCTTATTTAAAAGTCTCATACCACAAAGACAAAACATTTTGACTCAGTGTACAATTTCATTTACTTCATGAGTATTTTTTCATGGCTTACCGACTTGAAGCTAACCTAAATTTTGGCTTTCGTAACAGCCTCGTCAATACTTTTCGAAAGGTTTTCAACAAATCCTGACTGTTGCTGAAAGTTCACAAGATCTAACACGGGATGCACTTTATCTTAGTCTGTGCATTTAAAAGTAGTTCAGTTGCCCTCAAGCACTTTTATTAACACAACAAACTTAAACTTCCTGTAGTGATTATAGTGTATTTCTATTACCGGCGCACGGAGCTGTGGCGCTTATTCGAGGGCGGTGCTCAGTGTTAACTTTTCCGCTCCATGTGCGGCGCTTAAACGAGGGTGGCGCTTATTCGAGTATTAAATATGGTATCTCCTTTTTCTCCGATTCGATTATTTATATCGCTGTCGAGCATTCAAAAATATCAAGACTTCTATTTGTTGATTAAAAAGTAGTAAGACACACTCAGATAAGAAGTTTGCGTTGTCCTAATGTAAAAGTTTCATACTTTTGGCAATTTCTTAGCTCGGTCAAAATATAAGCAAATATAATTCAAATCAGATCAAATCGTTTCGTCTAGAAAACCTTTTCAGCTATTTATAAGGTCTCAATGCGAACAGAAGTGTTTAGAATCAGGGAACATAAACTTTATTTTCTTTTCAAGGGAAGATGCGAAGATTATATAAAGCAATGTGAGTGGTTGCAGCAAGAAACAAGAATCTAGACAATAAAAAGTAGCTATTTGTGTGAGCTAAGATGATGGTTTTTCCCAACTTAAAGGCCCTTAACTAAAGAAAATTAAAACCTATTTGTGAGTGAGTGAGTCATATCAAAACCTGCAGCAATTTGTCCCTGAAGAATATAATCGCTCAGTCACCAACCTTTTGTCCAGCCACTCATACTATCGCCCATATCTATCGCCCCCATGTTTTGAGAGAGTGATCATTTTTTCGATCGTTGAAATATTTAAAAACAAGCCGAAGAAGTATTCCAGTGACTGAATGTATATCTATAGAATTGCTAAAACTGAAAGTGGTAGAATCACTATAGTTCTGTACACTTGATTCGATAGAAATCCATTGAAAATGATCTATTTAATTATTTGTAACTTGACTGATTGTTATCGATCACTGATTCACTGAGCTCTTTCAATTCAATCGATTGCTCGTCTCCTCGCTCCTCTCCGTGGCTAATATGTATTTGGCGCTCGTGCGCAAATCTTATGGGGGTGGCGCAAATTATTCTTTTGTTTTTTCTCTTGTGAAAACAACCTTGTCCCTAAAGCCTTGAACAAGGTTACCGTGAACAATGCACCGTAGAAAACAAAGAAAAGATGCATCTTTTTAGTAATAAGCTATCACTCATTTTTTCATTGCGCCACTTTCTGTTTTTGAATTGGGAGGGTGTACGTAGGGTCGACTTTAGAGATGGATTCCACCCACCCCCTCCAGGTGAAAAGTTCGATATTTTGTCAGACATGGAAAATGAAGAATAACCGTTTTGCATGCCTACTTCAGCATATCTTGTAAAATTCATTTTTGTGATAAAGTAGGTAGAATATGAGGTGAGGGGACGGGTGGGCCCTAAAACAGCATAAATATGGAGTCTTTACTGAACTCCAAAAGTTTGATTTCTTCCCTTAAACAAATGTTCACCTTTTTTGAAAAAATATTGCAGTGAACCTGTTAGAAAGGGCAGAAAACGAGGAATAACAAGCCACACCGTGCGTTTGAGAAACCTTTAATAATATCGTGCATGTGAGTAATAACTGAGCATTGATGCAAAGACGACGCACGCAAAGAAATAAAATCACAGTTGTGTTGTGAATGATCGATGCATTATGCGCGATGGAATCGAAATATATCCCGAAATAGTGGAGAAAATACCATATTGTCGACCATTTTTGTCACTTCACTATAGACCTTTTTGTTTAAACTTTTTTATTTAAAATATAAAGCCATGATATCTTGTTGATGTATTATTTGTTTGGTGTCTTTTGTTTTCGAAGTTTCAAACTTGAAGTCATCTTTTACTGTTGCTATTTTAGCCTTTTTCGGACAACTGCCTCCCACGGGACTCCCTCCTTTTTGATTTTTTCTTTTTATGATTTTAAAAATTGTGTATTATGTTGAAATACTGTAACCTCTATATATTTACATTACTGTGAAAATATGACAAAGCTTAATCAAACTCGAAAATCCTTAAAACTCAACCGAGATTTCTAAACTACAAGCTATGAAGTCATTATTGGTCATTTTCTTTTGCAGATTTGGTGGCTCCTATAGGAGCCGTTTGGTTTGTAGACACAGCACAGCAGATCACTTCTTGGCGGGCTTTTTGGCAGCTTTCTTAGCGGCGGGTTTCTTTGCAGCTTTCTTTGCTGGCTTCTTGGCGGCTGGTTTTTTGGCGGCTGATTTCTTAGCGGCTGGTTTCTTTGTTGCCGGCTTCTTCACCTTCTTTGCAGCGGGTTTCTTCGCTTTTTTAGCTGCTGGTTTCTTTGCTTTCTTTGCCGCTGGCTTCTTCTTTGGCTTCTTGGCCGCTGGCTTCTTCTTCACGACCTTCTTCTTCGGTTTGGGAACCTTCTTGGCCTTTTCGGACAATTTGAATGATCCCGAAGCTCCTGCTCCTTTGGTATGAACGAGCAGCCCGGCTTTAACCATTCTCTTCAGTGCCATTTTGACATGTACACCGGCGTTCTCACCCACCTTGTAGTTGGCCTTGATGTACTTGACGATGGCTTGGCGGGACGATCCGGTGCGATCTTTCAAAGCCAGGATAGCAGCCTTGATCATGTCGTTGTATTTTGGATGCTCAGCTGGCTTGGCTGGCTTCTTGGACTTAATAACTTTCTTTGCCGGAGAGGCGGACATTTTGGATAATAAATTGTCGAAGCAACGAAGATACTATATATCAAGTTACTGTCGGTGTTCTGTTGAACTATTCCGGATGCGACGCTATGCGCGCGACTATATATCAAAGATGCGGACCACTGAGGAAACAACTTGCCTACAAAATGGCTGAAAGAAGTTGTGTTTCTCAGCCAACTTCTTCTGCTGTTTTCTCATGTCCATTTTCACATTGGAGAATATTATTTAGCAGTAAAGATATAACATTACATGAAAATTAAGTAGAGAATCTTTTTTGAGCTGGTTCAGTAATATTCGGGAAAGAATCTTTGAAGAAAGTGGATTCGTTTTGTTGAAAAGGATCTTGATAAGGATGTAAAATCACATATAAGTCATTTTTCACTTAGCTAGTTTTAAATTCATATTTTTAATAAAAGAGCTAAATAAATAAGCCATCTTATCTTGTCATCAATTTACCCTTTGCAGTTAAGATATCAAGGAAAAATAAATTTCGGAGCAAGCGAAAAACACATGACGATGACACTGTATGCAAATGTTTAGAAATAGCGCGCAAACATGTCTTTATTTATCATTATTCGTGTACCAACTGAAACGGGATACAAGCTCGTTTTTTCTGCAGTGAATATGATTAGTCCCTGTTATGGTGGTTATAGATGCTGATATCGAAGACTTTTTGGTGTCATACGGAAATATTTGAGTTCTTTTTAATACTGAGTTGTTGATAAAGATTCGTTGAGGGCTTTTGTTCCTAATTACATTCAAATTCGTGTAGTGCATATCAGCATTTGCACTGCCGTAAGCTACGTACGGTAGATACTGCGTCATATTCAAGTGATAGTAAATTGTGTTTCAGCCGGCCTAACGTATCATTTCACAGTTTTGCTAAACTGGTTAATTTCTAGAAAATTGACATGCGCTTACAAAGCAAAGTTGATCAAGCTTCATAGTCATGAAGTATGTTGACTCTTTGTTTGTGGTTAATAAACACTAAAACAGTCACTATGGTACTGTATTGCCCTTGTCTCAGATACCAATAATGCGCTTACGAAGTTTCTAGACTTTCTATATTACTTTAGTTTGAAGAATCGAGTCCTACTTTGATCAAAGTTGTCAAAAGCAGGAGTAGGCGTTATTAGTAAATTTTGTTTTAACTGCTGCAGTTCAAGTTGTCGCATCTCGCACTTGTTTAAAAATTCTTTTGGAGTTAGCGTCGGAGAAACACACAATCAAGTGTGCAGAGCGATGTCAACATATGCAGCTATTTTTTATACTAAAAACTTCATACCCTGGGTATCAGAGGCAACTCGAACAGGGTAAGAATTTTAATAAGTTATGCGCAAACTTCACCTCAGTTCATACGATTCATGTCTGTAGCTATTCAAACTGATCACAGACTAAGTTTTGGTGAAATTTTGATTCCAAGCTCAATGGCTAAAACTGTTTTGCATCTTTGCTCCAATTCCAATTCAAACTTGAAAATCGACATTTTTTTGTTGATCTTGGTGTTGGTTTAGTTCTTCTGACAACACGTAATGTGTACGTCCGCGACGAGTTTACTTTGTTTTCGGCATGTTCAATTCCCGGGTCCAATATCTAAATGTAGTTGGTAAATAGTTGTATTTCCATAAAAGTCAAAGTTTGGTCTAATTCTAAAGTAAATTATCCTGCTCCGACGAAGGGCTAACGCTCGAAACGTCAGCTATACACCAAACCACTCGGGCAAGAAATATACCGTATCAACCTTTGTTGTAACCATTTGTAAACAGCTTATTCGCCAACGCAGAAAAACAGTTTTTTTCAAAACTTGTCTTCCAGTGTTTGTCCTGGTTAATATCTGACATAATTTGATTACGGACTGCGCGTTTACGATTTTCCGTTAAATTAAACTATTTTAAAACCTTATCTACGAAGACGTTACAGACTCAAACAAAAACTGCATACTTTGGGGTGCTTTTTTAGATAAAAACAAAGAGCAACAGTTTTTGATTTGAAAGAAAAATTGTGAGATTTGGTTGAGCAATTTGGTGGCAGAGTTATTAAGAATCTACCTTAGATTAAAACAGAAGCATGGCGTTTTAACTAGAAATGCAAGAATTTCTCTTAATAAAAGAAATCATATAAAGCGTGCAGGAAAAATTAACTTGACGTTTTAAAATTTGCAAAAAGAGCTGAAACACAAAACAAATCAACTTGAACAGACATAGCACTCAGAATAAGTAAAAAACGCTGCTGAAGTATTGTATCAGAAGTGATATGGTCATTTCATTTATTGATTTGGTGGCTCCTAAAGGAGCCGTTTGATTGTTTGGTGCTTCAAAGAAGCGGTTTAGGCGCGTTCACCACGGATTCGGCGGGCAAGCTGGATGTCTTTGGGCATGATGGTGACTCGCTTGGCGTGGATGGCGCACAAGTTGGTGTCCTCAAACAGACCAACAAGATAGGCCTCGCTGGCTTCTTGAAGGGCCATCACGGCAGAGCTCTGGAAACGGAGATCAGTCTTGAAGTCCTGAGCGATCTCACGGACCAGACGCTGGAAGGGCAGCTTGCGGATCAGCAGTTCTGTGGATTTCTGATATCGCCTGATCTCACGAAGAGCCACAGTACCGGGCCTGTAACGATGAGGTTTCTTGACTCCACCAGTGGCAGGTGCGCTCTTACGAGCGGCCTTGGTGGCCAGCTGCTTACGCGGGGCTTTTCCTCCGGTTGATTTACGGGCAGTTTGCTTTGTACGAGCCATTTTCACAAGAGGATATGTCTAGTGAACTATTTTCAAACAATCAGAAGTAAAACTTATATTCGGCGCGCTACATCGTGATTGGCTCGTATTATCTCTATTGCAATTGGCTAGTCGTTTTAATTTTCTTTCAAAATTATTCTGAGTTCGATCCGTACAGAGACATTTTTATAAGATGTTGCCAAGCTTTGGAAAAGTCTATGTTCTTTAAGCGAAAATTGATCAGAGTTACACTAATGTGAAAGCGTGCATGAAGAAGAAAATAACAAAGACCAAAGCACTGTATTGAAAGAAAACTTGTGATCGTTAAATTAGACAAAGAATATGTGAGTTTATTTTTGAAGAGCTTGAATGTGGTCAAAAACTCGGATCGAAATCGGGAATAAATTACCATTTTAAAAAGGTGAAAGAGGACCAAAGTTCAAATCTATTGTTCTGAGATAGACCAATCAAAATCCAACTGTGTTGTGAAACACTCTTACAATCAAATACAGAAACTGGCGTGGCCTTGTCATCAATTCATTTCATTGCTAGTCACAGAAGAGCTATTCAAGATGTCTGGTCGTGGTAAAGGAGGAAAAGGTCTTGGAAAAGGAGGCGCAAAGCGTCACCGTAAAATCCTTAGAGATAACATCCAGGGTATCACCAAGCCCGCAATCCGTCGTCTTGCCCGCCGTGGTGGTGTCAAGCGAATCTCTGGTCTGATCTACGAGGAGACCCGCGGTGTTCTGAAGGTCTTCCTTGAGAATGTGATCCGTGATGCTGTTACCTACACCGAGCACGCCAAGCGCAAGACTGTCACCGCCATGGATGTGGTGTACGCTCTCAAGCGCCAGGGCCGCACTCTGTACGGTTTTGGTGGATAAAGAGCTACACTGCTACTACCAAACAAACGGCTCCTTTAGGAGCCACCAAATCTTTACAAAAGAGTATGACTAATGTACTTTAGTTAATGAATTTTCTGATTAGCAACTTTTGCGAAAAGGGCATGAATTTCGAACTAAAATGTAATATAAAAGCAAAAGTTACTGATCAGGGCCGTAGCTAGAGTCAAAATTTAGAGGGGGCGTTTGCCCTCCCTGCCTGACGCTAGCTACGGCCCTGCTAATCACTGATTTTTAAAATACAACTCTAATATTCGGTTAACGGTTTTGATAAAATGAACATGAATTTTTGACTCGAATGTAAAGTGAAACTGACACTGATTATGGGAGAGATTTCTTTGTAAGAATCTGTATTCTCGAACTCGCGCACATCCGCATAACAATAATCAACCTCGTTCCCATGCTCTTAGAAGGGAAGAGCATGGGAACGAGTTTGATAAGTAATCATCATGGAAATTTTTTTTTGTGCAGCAAATTTAGATCTCATTTCTAACGTTCTATCCAAATATCCGGCTTTATGAACATAATCACCCCAAAACAGCATATTAACCAATCATAAATCCAGTTGAGAACAATGAAATTTTAAATTACCAGGAGATTAGGAGGGGAAGGGGGGGGGGGGGGGAGGCAAATTATACGCATTCTCTCATAGTGCATACCCCTCTCTCTCATGTGAGACCTGTCAACAGACTGTTTATTAGATTATATAACATTAACACCAGAAGGAAAATGTAATCCTGGTTGCCTGATCATTCCGAATCCCAGGCTGCATGCCTACCCTAAGGATTTAATGAGGCGTCAGTGAGTATAGTTTTTTGTAAAAGCTTTTAAATTTAAAATTAAGAAACTTTCACTAGTTCTAAGGATTTGTATGGAGAACGATCTGAAGACGTACCGGACTGACTGGCTGAGTTCGTACCCTCGTATAACATGGCAATGGTTGTATGTGTAGGTGTGATAGTTTGTACGAGTGTATACTGATCTGCAGGGAGCGAACCAACATGAAGTGGGGGACGGAGCGATTTGCATAAAATTCTGAAGTTGTTGGATTTTTTAATTTTTTTCAGTTTTGCTTCGGTGCTTCCCCCCGTTTCGTTTTTTAACCTCCTGCACGTGCTTCTATGTGCTAAAACTGCACTTGCAAGTTTGGCACTCAAGCCCGTCACTTTTTCTATGAATTTTCATACAATATTTTTTTTAACTTTCTCTTTTGCGCCTTCTCTATTACAATAGTCTTGTTATGCCTTTGTTTGATTATGCAGATCTAGTCTGGGGAGATAAGCACAACG
>JAOBYH010020010.1:0-20556 GCA_025403525.1 Umimayanthus kanabou | reverse complement strand
AACAGACAAAGGGTTTGCGTTATCTATACATTACAAATTCAACAAAAAATATATTGCACATTAATAAAAATTGAAAAGTCGCAAAAGTACGCAAAACATAGGCGGAGATTCTTCAGTTTGCCAGGCTTGGTGGCAGAAAGTATCAAAAACTACTAGTAAAATATATGAACATAAATGTTTGAGGGTGTTTGTAGTGTTTTTAGGGTGTTTGAATTAATGTGTTGTTAGAGTAAGCTCTTCTCATTGTACTGTTCAGTTCTCTCCAGTTGTTCTAACTCGGACCTCGGGCTTCAACAGAACAAGACCGAAATAGATAAATACCCATCGCTGTTTGATTGCTGTATCGGATAAAAATACACCATTCTGGTGTAAGCCGCAAATAACTGAAAAATAGGGGAAATGTCCGTGGGACTGCAACAGACGTGAGAGATACACGTTTTGTATATAAGAAGACTTTTCGGCCAAAAAAGACGAATACAAATTTTGATTAAGATTGACTGAACTCCGAGGAACCGGTATCTTGTCTTTTAATATCTGGTTTGAGATTTATCTTCCTCAGAAGCTATGGATGTGAAGGTACGTGTTTTATGATATCATAACTTTCTAGATTTTAAAAAGGAAGGGGCAATATTTTCAAAGAGCTAAATAATGTCACACCTTTTGGTTAAAGTCGTGTAAAAAAGATTCCTTTGGTGTGTTTAATGAGTTCATATACTCCAGTCTTTTCTTTTACGAGAATCTTTTAATAAGAATGCTGAGGCTGAAAAAATCCACACATTTAAGAACATACTAAGAACATGTTGAGGCTGGGGATTATTTTTACATACTTTATTCTGTGGAGATAATTTGTTGTTATACTGTAAAATTATTCCAACGCTCGTGCAACATCGCCCGATGGCTAATCCGAATCTGGATATACTGGTGACACTCGCACATCTTCAACTTTGGGTTGGCTTAAGTGAATGAAATATATAAGTTTAAGTATGTACCCAATTCTTAAAATTAGAACATTTGAAAAACATTTGAAGCTAAAGTCCTCAAAAAAGAATTAAGAACATCCGACTTCTTACTACTATGCCGCGTTCTTATCAAACCACTGGTAAACTGTACAACTTAGAAAAAAGTTTGTTTGTTTTGTAATTATTTTAATATTCTCTGACGCTATTTTTTCTTATTTCATTCACTAGGGTGTTATTTTCGCAGCGTTACAGCTGTGCTTTCTTGCTGCTACTGTCAGCCCCAGACCTCCAACACTGAATTCAAAGCACGTGCAGCAATCAACTGAAGACTCGTTAAGTTGGCTTTGGAAACCTTCAACTCTGAACTCTACAAATAATGCTTCGGAAACGGTAGCCGACCATAAAGGTACTAATACAGTCGAACTAGGGACACTTCTTTTGTACTCGGAAACGTTCTCACCCATTTACTCTCTAAGACGCGCTCGCAGAGATGCACCAGGCCCTTGTGAGGTGGCCAGTTCGAGCAGACTGTCCGCGAATAATATCATAGTAGTCAGGTGCCACACCCACACGCTGGTCGGATGTTCACGGCACTATAATGGAGAGTGTAGACCGGTGAGATGTCGCGATGGGTCGGACCTGCTGACCGTTGGTTGTGAATGTAAAACGTCAACAAATCCTACTGTTAAAGTTTGCAGTAGAGATTCGAACTGAAAGCAACTGATATTATAAAATAGCTCAGACAAGGAGTCAGTCCAAACGGAGTAGTCCAGTTGCCGCTGATTACAATGATTTTAGACTCATTTTTATACTGTTAGCCTCGATTTGACTTTAATAGATACAGATAACAGCGAGAAAACAGCGAGACTAAACCTCCAACAACACACAGAATTGTGAATAACTCAAACATACATTGGTGTTAAAAAATATTTAACATCAAGTCAAGGACACGTCTACAGTCCTTGTAATCAGCGGCAGCCAGGACGTTTTTAATAAATTTAATTTAGGTTATCGAAACTTTTATCAATATTAATTTAGTTACTCACAGGAGCCACGCTAGACAAACTAAATTAGCCAGAAATTACCACAAACGATGCTTTGCAAACGCCATTTGTACCTTTCATTCCAATTATGCTTATCAACATCCATCTTTACCTCAATATAAATTAGGCCAACTGGTTGTCAGAATAAAATAACTGATCACAATTCCAACTCTGTTATGATGGAATGTATAACCTCACTAACTTATTTGTAGGAAAAGTGTCAAGATAAGTAATGAGAACTTTAAAACACGTGTTTTGACATTATTGGGAGTGAAAGGGCTTTGAACCATAGATAATCGGTATGTATGGGGGATTTTTGACATACAGAAAATCTCACTTCAACGCAAAAGATTGTATCTCAGTTGACTTGCATTTTATCCTTTTGAAACCAAATTTCTCTGTAATCGTTAGGTTTTTCAATTCAAAGCTCCAAGTTAGGAATTTATATTTGTTTTAAAAATACAAAAATGAAGGCGATTTACTGTTCTATGCGATATAGCATTTTTTAAAAACACAAAAACAGAATTGCTTTTTGCATACGGGTTATCTATCGGTTCTTAGCTTCAAACTGGTGAAGCTCTGGGGAGCCACTTCAGATTTTTATGACAGGCTTAATCACTCTGACTAGTGAAATCTTTCGACAAGTAACTATAAAAATGACGGCTTAAAGTAAGCTTCTTGGGCCATAAACAGTAAGATGTCATTAATATAATATTCCCAGTTGAATGTAAGAAGAATCGTTTCCATATCATCCCCTTTTCACCACAGTCAATTTAATATCTGTTATATATTTTGCACAGAAGTCAAATAGAAAATCATTTATGTAATGAATTGACCAATATTAATTAATCGAACGCAGAGATTTTCGTATAAATCATTGCCTAATGTTGCGCTTGAGGGTTTTAAAGTAATTAGGAAGTCAAAAGTAACATTACTTGTTTATAACAGTCAGCAGGCTGGCGAACTGACTCGGAAATACTGACGACGTAAACTTTATATTGCACAAAAAAGATGTACTTGAAAGGATATATTGTAATTAACTAACAAGAAATAGAGTCTTGAATAGCGATCCTGCAGTGCGGGCACACAGCTTAGGTTCATTCCGCATCCGTTGGTTGAATATTTCTGAATTTCTAAATGTAGATATATGTACAATAACTCGAGTAACAACTGTATTCGCTTATTTTAATAAAAAGAAGAAAAACTCATGCAGGTTTTTGGAAAGTCTCCTTTTTCTGCTAGTATACCAAGCCGAAATCGTTATCTTTTGTCATTTGGTAAAGGAAACCTTGCGCCCACGAAAAGGACCCGAAATAGCCGCCATTTTTTAACTTCACCGTTTAGGCAACAAGTCTAAGTATATTGAAAAAGTATTTATCAGCTAGATTTCTAATTGGTATATTGGAGACAAATCCTTTGTCTAAAGTAACTATCAGACACTTCTATTCCACATTTTATTTTGTGGAAGTCTTTTCAACGAAGCGCCGAGAGCGCTAGTTATTGATCCTGTGGCGCGCCTTCTGGGACGGTATACTATCTGGGCTGGCAAGAAGGCGCACGCTGGTTAGCCAATTCATAGCACATGATAAGTCCGAAATATAAGACCTAAATATCTAAGATTGCTTCTCAATGATCCGTTCGGCCGACCGAAAAGAACTAGTTTTGGTCAGTTTAAACGGAAAGCTCCAAGGCGCGCGAGTACATTTTTCTCGTCATAGCTCTCCAAATTCCCGCGCATTGCCGAATGGAACGAGAGAACTAAGCAGCTCTGATCCAGCTTGAACCTACAATAAGGACACCTCCAAATCATGTAATTTAACTGACATGTATGTGGTACATGTAATGTACACCTTAAACGTGCTGTGGTAATTAAAACAGGAGGAGGAGGTCAAAGATTCTCTTCCAATTCAATTTCATTCAGTACACCAGCTAAATGCGTGTGTGTTTGAGGTAAGCACATTTCAGGTAAGATCTCTGAGTGCAAACCAGAAGGTCCCGGGTTCAATCCCTGGCCTGGTCGAAGGTTGAACTTTGACGACCTTCTTTCGCTATATCGTCCGTGGACAGGGACGTTAAGCCGTTCGCCTAGTCTCTCGACGTAATACTTTCTATTGGAGGACTCAAAAGAACCCGCACTTGTCGATAAGAGTAGGCTAATGCCGGTGTTGTGGACTGTTAATTTAGGGCGCAACTTAATAGCTCAGTCAAAAATCATTGTGAACCGCTTATAGCGGTCTGGCTAAGACCCTCAGCCACTGAACCATGAATTGTTGTTAACAGGTTGCTTAAAAGTCTCCCCCCCCCCCCCCCTTGGAGCACCTGAAATGTATGTATGTATGTATGTAAATGCCATCTCAAATTTCAAGTCTGTGACCATTTGATTAATTTGGCCCATGCAGAATTTCACAACCAACACATACACATTGAGGAATTACTTTGCTTTGACACTAATTAATTGAAGTCAGCATTGATGACGTCATCATACTAATTGAGGGAAAACAGAGTTTGCTGTCAAACTTTCGATTTATTCATACAAATGATTAAAAACTCATAGTTTATTCATATTCGTCTGATAATTTCGTAGTTTTGGCATATAAAATAATGTTTTCTAGCTATTTTCAACAAAATGTCTCAATATTAAGCAAAATCTCAAAAATCGAAACTCCAAGATGGGCAGATGGCGGCCATGGCAACAGCGGCTAATTAAGTAATGATCGTTATTTTGCAAATTAATTAAGCACTAATTGCATACCAAAGGGCATGTGTTAATTTTTAACCGTTTCAAAAATCTTGGGGAGGGGGGTGGTTCAACGAAGACCCCTCCCCGTCAACCATATGTTTGGCCAAAAGTTTAGACCGTTTAAGGGTTAATACATTTTTATTAAAGTGTCTATAACCCTTTGGCAGATTTTGACGATTTTGAATATTTCGAACTTCATTAGACGAATGGCAAAAAAATTTTTGATTCGATCTTCGTCCCGTAATTATGTGTCAAAATTGCCAAAATCGCCACGCCCTTTTGAACTGACCGAGTACAAGGGGAATGGTGACTAATTTGTGTGCGTGACGTAACACAAGTGAACAAGCTAAGCAAATAGCGTACTTTCGATTGAAAAATGCTGTTTGTCCCAAGAACATGAGGCAAACTTTACTTCTGGTGGTTTTGATTTACTTTCTACTTCATCATCACATTAGTGCCAGTCTTTATAGCTTCGCTTGTATACGGTCAGTTAGAGAGGGCGTGGCAATTTTGCAAATTTGACGCTCAATTACGGGACGAAGATAAGGTCGAACCAAAAAAAATATTTACCATTCTTCTTGGGACGTTCTAAATATTTAAAATCAACAAAATCAGTCGAAGGGTTATATACACTTTAATATTATCACGATTATAATTATTATCAGTATCAGTAATATTATTTTTATTACTAATGTTACTTGCATGAAAAGCTTCTTATCCTCTCCCCCAAATAAGAACTAACTATAGAAAATCAATCATCAGATTAACTTGTACAAAATGACTGAAATTCAATCGATGAAAATATATATGAAAGAACTTAGTAAATCAACGTTTAAAAAACACTAAGAATTCGTTTTCTGGAATCTTATAAAAACCACCAAAAATAAAAATGCCAGTATTACTACATAAATTGTACTTTCATCAAATATTGTACTATCCTTTAAACGGAAACTTTACACAGCTAATTGTTACCATCACGTATTTACTGTTATTTTATAATTAACAGTTTTGTTGTTTTCCTTACAGTATCTACATGTATCTAATTATTATCTATTTCAATCCCTTGACCCTTTGCAAAATAGCGCAAATAACAATACACCATTTTACCAATGCAAATGTTTGCTAGATCCATTCCCTTGTGGGTCAAAAACTCATCACTCCGTCAAATTTGGGTCATTAATTCAGCTTAAACATCTCTTTTTGCCCCCAAAAGGGAATGGATCTAGCAAAAATTTGCATTAGTAAAATGGTGTATTAACTAACTGCCTCGTCTAGCCTGTGGTTCTCGCACTTTGTTAAGTACTATTATTTCTCTTTATTGCATTTCTTTTACTTATAAAAACAACAGCAATAATTAGTATTAAAAATATACTGGTTTGATTGTTGATAGCTAAGATCCACATATATATAGCATGAGCGGGAGATTTCTCTTCTGAATTCTAATAGGTTGAGAGAAGGCGTATGGCCACAGGTATACTATATATGGTAGACATTCAAGGATTGGTTAAACAGGGACCGCGGAGCTACTTTCAAAGTGGGAGGAGGGTGGGGCTGACAAGTGACTCAAAGTGGGGGGGTGGGGTAAAAACACTTTTTTCTCAGTAACGTTTTATAATTTTCAAAAAGTGGAAGGACTATAGCCCTACCAGCCTCTTCCCCGTCAAATGATTAAATCTCGGCTACCGATACACTTCCATTGTTACTTCTATTGCCTCGTTGCTACTGTATTGATAGTTTATCTATTTTCGGTTATTTGGACATTGCCATTTATGGGGGATTCCTTTACTCTTAAAGTGTATTACAATCTTCTATCTATAGGTTTGAAAGGAGAAAACAAGACAGTACCTTCTCGATTTTTTTTACAGAAAGAAGTCAATAAATTCATGGTATACATTCTGAGAAAACAAACAAATCCAGGCGTCGGTGATGTTGTTATACTCTCCGTTCAAATGTATGTTTCGTTACGTAACCAGTCCAGTATTACGATTCACAGGTGAACTTAGTAAATAAAATGTGTTGACACAAGTGTAAACAGTGATTTCGTCCCCAAGTATCACAATATTTTGTTCACTGTTGATAATAAGTCTTATTCTTCGAATTCTCATTGTTTTCGTAGCTTCTTCCTTATTAACCTTGCAGTAGTATCGCTTCTATAAACGACTTTCAGCATCCTTAAGTGTCATGTCAAAAAGTTGAAATTTGTAATTTTTTTAAAGTTTTAAAATTCCTGTCCAAAATGTTGTGCAAACCCTGATTTTCGAGATGTTGTACGCCATTAAATCGTAACTGGTGTTAATTACTGAAAAAAGTGTTTTTGCAGTTGTTTTGTTTGTTTTGTCATCTGTTCTGCAACATGGATTCAGAAAAAGCAATGTTGTGGCCAAATTTTTGGATATTTTGACAGCTTGCTTGTCAGTGACGCGAGATCACGATTGTCACGTCATGATTGTTCTTTAATTCTCGACGTAAGGGGCTTGATGTAAAATAAGTTTGTAAACAAATGCGTCTTAAATCCCTTTTTACGTTTGGATTTACGCTACTTTCGCGGCGTCATCACCCTATCTTCATGATCAAACATTAAGTTTTGCAATTCTCCGCAATACTACCGTCTGTTGTTGCCTCTCGAAGGACTTAGAAAGAGCAACTTCGTGCATGTCCAAAATTTGTATCTAATTCTAAACTGAATCAAACGTTATTCAGGGGTCTGTGGTTTCATTGTCTTAGGTGTGCTAGCGGTATCTGCCTTAGACATTTTAACTTGTAAAGTAATGTCAAGTTAATCTCCACTTTCTTTCGTTTCTGCTGCAAAGTCCAGTAACAATCCAGACTTCCACCCACATTTTACGATTTCCCAACAACTTGAAGAAGAATCAAGATCTGTTGATTTACTAAACAGTACAAAGACGATGAGATTTGCTAGTTTTTCTCACACTTCCCGAATACTTTCGCCCCTGCTGCAAAGTCTGTGATTGTCAAAAAAAAAGCCTGCGTTTAAGAATCTTTAATAATAGCTACCGCTAGCTATAAACGAATCAAAGAGAAACAACCTCAAGAAAAATATATATAAACAAAGAAAGAACAGGCCTGAACAATTATTAAAATAAAACAACAATACACATCGCTTAGTACACCTTCAGGCGTCACTTTCATATCATCATATAGTTAAGATAGTAAATTATAGTCTAGTACAAATTGTCGCGCGCTCATTGGCTAAAACAGATCACATGGTACACATTCACAGGGCAAATATCAGACAACTCCTTTGATGTTTTCCCGAATCGACATCCCTTCATCCGTCAGTCGAACAGAAAAAGAAAAGAAACTAATTTTGTCAGATTAATTCTTTGGGGTTGTAAAATCTACTTTCTTCATATTTTGCCGTCGAACTTAATTTCTTGACCAGATTTTACATAGCTCAAAAGAAATCAAAAACGTTTTGGTTGAAAACAAATGTTGAGATAGTAACAATGATACGTAGCTGCAAATCAGAAACTAAATCGATTTGTTTACTTAGGTTTAAGGGCTGATGTAAATGTATCGCTCAATAACTCATTTGTTCAAGTGTTTTATGGCACAGGTAACAGGACTAGAATCGCTTAAACAGTATTTACAGTCATTTTCTTATGCTGATCTAACAGTTTGGACAAGTACAGAAAGTTTACGTCACATTCTAGTTTCTCTTTGAAGACAAAGGCTTAATTAAACGATGGTTTCTGAAAGAAACTACAACAAACAAACAGTTTCGCTTCCGGTGGCGAACTGTAAAATGTACATTTGACTGTGAAGAATGCGGAATGATATATTTAGTTAATTGTAATCCGTGCTTTAAAAAGCTGTGTATTAGGTAATGCCAAAAGTATAAAGCGGTTGAACCAACTAAAATGAAAATAAACATAGCATAGATAAGATAGACAGGCAAAAGGCTTGAATTATCGATACGAATTCAGTAAAAATACATTACACATTTAAAAAATATTGAGGAAAATTGCAGAAGTAAGCAAAACGCAGGCGCAGATGCTTCTGTTTGCCAGGCCTGGTTTGATCGATTGGAGGCAAAAAGCCACAAAAACTACTGTCAAAAATTATGAATATAAATATCTGTGGGTGTTTATAGTTTCAAAATATCTGAATTAATCTGTTGTTAGTGTAACTTTCTTAATATTGTACTGTTCATCTCAGGCCTTTAGGCACCACAGTTTGTTGTTCTGACAGAAACAAGGCTGAAATAGAAAAGTACACATCGTTGTTTGACTGCTGTATCAGTTAAAATAAACAAATTCCGGTGTAAAACGCAAATAACTGCAAAATAGGGGGAAATGTCCGTGGGATAATCATCAGACGCACATTTTATGTATAAGACACTAGGCTTGTCAGCCCAAAAAGACGAATAAGAAATTTTGTTAAGATTGACTGAATTCTGAGGATCCGATATCTTTCTTTATCCGATTTGAGATTTATCTTCCTCAAAAGGCATGGATGTGAAGGTACGTGCTTTATAATATCATAACTTTCTACTTGTCAAAAAGGAAGGGGCAATTTTTTCAAACAACTAAATAACGAAAAACGTTGAGTCACACCTTTCGGTGAAATGTCATGTACAAAAGGTTTAAAGACTTCATATACACTCTTTTCTCTTACAAGAATCTTTTAATAAGAATGTTGAGGCTGACTGAAAAAACCCAATATTTAGAACATACCAAGTACATGCTGAGGCTGGGGATTATTTTTACTACTGTATTCAGTGGAGATAGTTTGTTATTAAACTGTAAAGTTGTGCCATATGCTCGTGCAACACTGCCCGATGGCTATAATCCGAATCTGGATATTCAAGCCAACTAGTGACACTTGCACATCTTCATTTTTATGTTGGCTTGAGTGAATGAAATATATAAGTTTAAGTATGTCCCCAATCCCAAAAATTAGAACATTTAAAGAATATTTGAAGCTAAAATCCTCAAAAAATAATTAAGGACATCCAACGTCTTACTACTATGCCGCGTTCTTACCAAATACTAAACAAGATTATAATAATAACAATAATGACGATGTGTTTACAGTGTATTCAACAGTAAAGCGGCTCTTTTCACCTGTAAATTAAATTAAATTAAACTAAAGATGATATTAAACTTGTTCGACTTGAATATGTTGGTAACTGACACGTGATGATAGGTTTTCACGGGTTCTGAAAGAAGAATTTGAATATTATAACGATAAAGCAACTTTTAAAAATCTCAAATTGTTTTTTTCAGTCATGATTAATTGAAACCTGTTACGTGAGTTGTGTGAATTAGGTATTAGTCTGCTTTAGTCCTAGCCTTAGCATCATTTTAAGTTAGTATATTTCAATTTGCTTTTTATTATTATTATTATTATTATTATTACTTATATTATTATTATTATTATTATTGTTATTATTATTATTATTAATATTGTTTCTTATCTCATGCAGCAGGGTGTTATTTTCGCAGCGTTACAGCTGTGCTTTCTTGCTGCTATTATCAGCCCCAGACCTTCAACACTGAATTCAAAGCACGTGCAACAATCAACTGAAGACTCGTTAAGTTGGCTTTGGAAGCCTTCAACTTTGAACTCCACAAATAATGCATCGGAAACGGTAGCCGACCATTAAGGTACTAATACAGTCGAACCACGTTTCTACTTGGGACGTTCTCACTCATTTACTCCCTAATGTGGAAAACAGACAATAGAACCTTAGAGGTAGCGTTACCAGGTTCTCCCAGCCTGTAACCAACACTAAGTACTTTGATAGATATGCAGATATATTTCCTACATGACGTGTAAACTCTGGAACAATCTGCTTTACTGGATATACGATAGTTAGAGCTAGAGACATGTCTAGAGGGGGGTGTCTTTCAAGCTAAATTGTATTTCTGGGGAGGAGTGTATTCACCACTCTAAATTGAAAATGGGACCGGAACCGTCCACCCAAACGGTTCCAAAATGCAATGCTACAAAAGCTAATTTTAATTTTTTCATTGCACTGTTTTTGGGATGAGATAAAACTATATGCATTGTGCAAAACCAATATATCAAAAATACAGATATTGTTTTGTACAGTAACTTTCTCATGGAGTGGGGTGGTCTTGATTAATAGAGGCAATACAAAGGGGTTATATGTTTTCACAGTTTTGTTAAGTGTTATTGATATGTTTATGCATTGCTATTGCTTAAGTGTTTGATGGCAAACGAGCCGTTCTTGCTAACTCATGGTTTATTCATTCATAAAATTCACTTCCTCGTCACGTTAATCTTTGGCAAAATAGCCAGATCTTTCTATGGTATTAACTATAGTTGCTTGTTTGATGACAGGTAACCTAACAAGACGCGCTCGCAGAGATGCACCAGGCCCTTGTGAGGTGGCCAACTCGAGGAGACTGTCCACGAATGGTTACATTGTAGTCACGTGCCACACCCAAACGCTAGTCGGATGTTCACGGCGCTATAATGGGGAGTGCAGACCGGTGAGATGTCGCGATGGGTCGGACCTGCTGACCGTTGGTTGTAAATGTAAAACATCCACCAATCCTGCTGTTAAAGTTTGCAGTAGAGATTCGAACTGAAAACAACTGATATTATAAAATAGCTCAGACAAACATACAATCCAAACGGAATAGTCCAGTTGCCGCTGATTACAATGACTTTAGACTCATTTTTACATTGCTAGCGTCGACCTGACTTGAATAGATACAGACACCAGCGAGACAACAGCGAGACTAAACCTCCAACAACACTCAGAGTTGTGAATAGCTCAAACATACTAGTGTTAAAGAATATTTAACATCAAGTCGAGGACACGTCTACAGTCCTTGTAATCAGCAGCAGCACAGAAAACGAAAATGGACTATTTTAATAAATTTAGGTTATCTAAAGATTTATCAATTAATATTTATTTAGTTGTTTATTTTGTCTAGTTCATTCGGCTCACAAGAGGTACGCTAGAAAAACGATATTAGCCCAAAATTACCACACAGGGCCCGGTTGTTCGAAAGTGGGTTAAACTTAACCCAGGGTTAGGCTAAACTTTAAACTGTAAATTCTTTATCTAGAAACACGTTCAGCTTTTCTAAAGTATTATTGAAGTACACTCCAAGGAAACCCAATAAGGTAAACCCGAAATGACAGCCCAAATCAATCTTTAAGGAGATAAACCCAATCGCGAGTTAAAAATTTAACTCCGGGTTAGCGCTAAACCACTTTCGAACAATGCATTTCCCGGGGCATTTCCACCTTTCATTCTCACCTTGTTTATCAACATCCATCTTTACCTCAATATAAAATAGGTCGACTGGTTGCCAGAATAAAATAACTGATCACCATTCCAACTCTGTTATGATGGAGTGTATAATCTCACTAACTACTTTGTAGGAAGTATATCAAGATCGGTAATGAGAACTTAAAATCACGTCATTTGGCATTATTGGGAGTGAAAGGGTTATGAACTTTTAAAGGCCATAGATAACCGGCATGCATTGGGGGATTGTTGACATACAGAAAATCTCACTTCAACGCAAAAGGTTGTATTTTGACTTGCATCTTCTCCCTTTGAACCAAAATTCTCTGTTATCGTTAGGTTTTTCAATTCAAAGCTTCAATTTATTAATTTATTTTTGTTAAATACAAAAAATATGCGATTTACTGTTCTTTACGATAAAGCATTTTTTAAAAAACACAAAAACAGAATTGCTTTTTGCATACGGGTTATCTATGGGGTCTTAGCTTCATTATCATCATCATCATCATCATCATCATCATCGTCTTTATTTATACACGGTAAAACATCAGGCAATACACAATTGTGTAAAAAGTAAATGAGTATATCTGGCTGGATTTTCCAAAAGGTTACCGACAGCGATAAGCATGGCGTCATTAGTACCCACCCCTCCCAAACTATCCAGTCTAAAGCTCTTATAAAACTCGTAACTGTTTGAATACCCGCAATATTTTCGACATTTTTGGACAACAGACATTTGAGAGAGTTGTTGGCTTGTGTGGTAATTAATTAAGACCGGAATCGATAGGTGAAACCTGCGTGTTTCTTAAAATTAAAACAAAAATTGACCGGAAGAGGCTGTCAAAATCACGCTATAGTACAAAGTTTCAAGCGCGTTTGGTGAGAAGAGAAAAATAGCTCGTGAAACATTTCTGGGATTAAAAAGAAAGATCTTCCAATTTCCTGTCTTTTCGAGGAAAGCGCATCGATTTTGGAGAAAGCAAGCCGAAGTTACGGCGGTATGAAATCAGGCATTTTTGTGACAAAATGAGACCTTTTTTGTACATTTTCAGCGGGTATCTTCTGAAAAGCCACCGAGATAGCAGCTACGTAAAGCTAATCTTTAAAAGATTTCGCCTCTTATGGGCATGTTTCGACTCCAGCGATTGCGAAAGTCCGTCATAATGGTCTCTGTTTTCTAATATTCACATTCAAGTGTGCTATCTGGCTGGGTTTTTTCAAAAGGTTATCAACAGCGATAATAGTACAACCCCCCTCCCAACCTATCCAGTCTCAAGCTCTTATAAAACTCGTAATTGTTTGAATATCCACAATATTTTCGACATTTTAGACAACAGACATTTGAGAGAGTAGCTAGCTTGTGTGGTAATTAATTAAGACCGGAAACGATAGGTGAAACTCGCGTGTTTCTTAAAAGTAAAACAAAAATTGACCGGAAGAGGCTGTCAAAATCACGCTATAGTACAAAGTTTCAAGCACGTTTTGTGAGAAGAGAAAAATCGCTCGTGAAAAATTTCTGAGACTAAAAAGAAAGATCTTCCAATTTCCTGTCTTTTGAAGGAAAGCGCATCGATTTTGGAGAAAGCAAGCCGAAGTTACGGCGGTATGAAATCAGGCATTTTTGTGACAAAATGAAGCCTTTTTTGTGCAATTTCAGCGGGTACCTTTTGGAAAATCCACCCATATATATATATGGCGTTCACTATTTGCATTATGCATTGCTCACTGCTCGCAGTTTGAGCACTCTGGTGGCTCCATAATGCAATCCTACAATGTGTAACCGTACATCGTGTGCCCAAGTTCACGAGCTGCCATAATGCCATTATGGTGGTAACCGGGAGGGACGATATTCCCGGTTTAACGATGGGGACGTTGTTGACCGAGCGCAAAATATTTCCGGTTATAACGATAAAATTAAAAGCATAAACTCAATTTTTAAATATTTAAGTTTTAAAACGATAACGTTCATGCCACATAATTTTCTGTAGTTTTGGTAACGTAGACCTTATGAGCTGTAATAACTGTTTTTGACATGTTTTAAGGATATTGAAGAATACTCTGGACGTTGCACTTGTAATTCATTTGATGATCAATTACAAATTATTAGATAACATGCAGTAAAAAAGCAGTTATCAACTTTATTCCGGTATAACGATATTTTAAGAAATTTTCCCACAATATCGTTATACCGGGAATTCGGCTATAACGATATCCTGGTTTAACGATAGACTTTTAACGCTCGCTTGGCACATCGTTAAACCGGGGTTCCACTGCAAAAAAAACAATGGATTACCCAATCGTGAATTGAAGCTTTGGAACCTAACCAGTCTATTGTAACGTTGATGAGTTGAGGTGCCCACAGAAGCACCCCCGTTTTGGGGAAATCTTTGAACTTTTTGATTGGCTATTTCTCTAAACACGCCAGCTATTTTCAATTATATTGCAGAATCAACGAAGTGGAACCTTTGGACAGCGCTTGGCAAGCTAGGTGAGTCAAAATGTATGCAGTGAACACTTCTTTCGTGTCAATATTTGAGCCGCTTTCGAAAGGAGTTTTGAATTTGAAATCGCCATGATTATTGAGCCTTTCACTCATTTCCTACACTACGCTACACTGTAAGAAAATGACCTAAATTAAAGTACAGCACACAGAGACAGATAACTACACCATGGGTAAGGTTTCGCGCAAACAATTTTTGGTTCTGTGCGCGCTTATTTATTTGTTTCAACTTTGAGTTTGAATTCCCACACAAACTCTTAACCCTAGAAACATTGAACAAAAAAAGTTACACAAACACTTAACGTTTAAAGAAAAAAATGTCTCACTTATGGAGAGAAATATTCCGTCCTCTTGAGTACTGATCCGTGACTACTAAGGCCTCGTGCTGAGATTAAAATTTTGTGATTAATTGTATCAAAGGCCTTACTAAAGTCGAGGAATACTCCACAAGAATATTCACGTGCATCGATTGCAGTTTGTATTTTGTCTGTTCTAGATAAAAACAGCTTGAACTGTAGAATGATTATGACGAAAGCCAAACTGTTTGCTATAGATTAAATTGTACTTCTCAATAAAATATGTAAGTCTTTTGACCATTAGTTTTTCAAGCAAAATGTTAAATATGGAAAGTAATGAAATGGGCCGGTAATTGCCAAGGTTATATGACTCCCAACCTTGTAAATTGGGATCACACTAGCTATTTTATATTTGTCTGGTACAACACCGGCAGCAAAAGATAGATTAAATAAAATTTCAAGTGGCTTGGATATTAGACCCTTTAATAATCTGGTTATTTTTGTAGGGATACTATATGGGCCATTAGCTTTATTTGACTTTAGGTTGGAAATTATATCTTCAATTTCTTGGTGTGTAGTAGGAAAAGGATAAAAAGAATGAGAATTTGGGGATCTAAGTACGAAAATGGCGATCCCAAAATTGAGGGGATGGCAGAAGCAAGATTATTGCCTATACTTGCAAAATCTCATTAAATGCATTTGCAATAGACTTGCTATCTGTTAGTTCTGTACCATTTCTAGTTATCTTGGAAGGTAAATGACTGTTCACAGCTTTAGGGGAGACAACTTTGTTAATACCTTTCCAGATTTTCTTGATGTTATTATAATTGTTATGGAAAAATTCGTTGTAGTATTTCTTTTTACTAATACGTAATAGATGACTTATCTTATTCCTGTAGAGTTTATACTTAGAATAGTAGAATTGTGACCTGTGTTTAAGATACTTTTTATAAAGTTTATTTTTTAGCTTAATGGATTTTCTTATGGCAGGGGTAATCCAGGACTTACATTCATTTAATGTCTCTGATTTATTGAGTTGTTTTAACGGTATGTGTTTATCAACTACATAATCGATATCTTTCTTCATCACCATCACCATCACTATCACAATACCAATACTATCACATCACCATCGTAATAACCATTATAATCACCATCACATAAGTATTACCATCACCATCTTCATTACCCTCACCATCAGATCATCATCACATCAGCATCACTATCACCTCGATCATGCACCATCACAAACACAACCACCACCACTGCTACCAACATCATCATTATTAATGACCAACACCATCACCACTATCATTAGGTCAATCAATATCACCAACATTATCATCATCATAATTTTCATCAACGTCACTATAAACATAATCAATCGCTATTATCAATAACCATCACCAACACCACAATCACCATCATCATCCCCGTCCCTATAATCAACATCATCACCAACACCTTCACCGTCACTATTACCAACGCCATAACCGTCACTATCACCTTCACCTCGTCACCAATACCTTCAATATCACCAACATCATCATCACCTTCTTAATCATCATCACATTCACCATCAACGCTTTCAATCAACATCATCAACAACCATCACCAACACCATTACCACCATCACTGTTACCATCACTGTCACAATCACCGTCGCCTTTGCCATCACCATCACCAACACCACCATCATCACCATCATCCTTACTTTCATCATCATTATCATCATTCTGCTCGCATGTCTGCTGGCTTTTTTCTTTGCGTCTTTTCCTTTTTCATGCTCATTTGCAGCTTCATCCCTGCTCATCCCAGTCGTTGAAAAAATTTTCCCTTGCCTCTTCTCCAAATAGAATGCTTATCCTTACAAACTTCAGAGCATCGTGAAACCTTTTCCTATATCTATATCTAAATCCATATCTATATCTAAATCTACACCTACATTAACATCTATATATACATATACATGTACATGCACATCTACGTCTACGTCTACATCTACATCTATATCTATGTCTATATAGTAACACACTCGGGATAACGCAAAAATTGGTACCCAAATGATGTGTATCGTAATAATATTTTTTAATAATCATAATTAGTATTTGTCTTTTCTGTACTGCAGAAACGTGTTCTGGTCAAGATCACTATTGCACGTCTAACAATAAATGTGATGTGAATGAGGGGGACTGTGACTGGGACTCGGATTGTCAAGACGGGTTGGTTTGCGGAAGTGATAACTGTCACGACAAACCTAGATTTGAAAAAAAGCGATGACTGTTGTAAACCAGGTAAAATAAGTGCGTTTGTGATGTTAGCCTTTTATATCATTATCATTGTCTTCGATGTTATCACCATCACCATACTGGTTAACTTCACCATCACCATCCCCATTACTATCATCATCATCAATCACGATTAGCGTCACTAACATTGCAATCACCATTACCAGTACCAGTACCATCACCATTACTATTACTATTACTATCACCATCATCGATCACCATCACCGTCACTAACATCGTCAGTACTATCACCATTACTATCACTGTCACCAATCACCATCGCCGTCACTAACATCGTCATCACCAATACCATTACCTGCACCTTTACAATCACCATTAATGTAATCAATCACATTCGCCATCATTTTTATCATCATTTTAATCATCTTCATCATAAAGTAAAAGTAAAGTGGTGCATTTATATAGCGCCTTTTCCATATGAATGCTCAAAGGCGCTTTACAATGATCAGTTTACCCCCAGCGGACCGGACCTTCAAAGCGGTCCATGTATGCTGGTACTCGTTTTACCGAAAACAGCTGTGGACTCGGCGTGAAAGCAGCGCCTGCTGCGTTTTAAAATAACAACAAACAGAGCCCGTTTCGAAAATAAAATCCCCCGACTTAAACAACAATTTTCCGTGTGGACTCTGCTTATCGATCGTCGCTTTGACAGCAACGATGTGTTTGTATAATGTATGTAGCGGGGGCGAATAAATAAAAAGAGAAATGCCAAAAAACATCAAAATACAACCTTTCCCGATAACTTGCAACTCCACTCGTAGCGAGAAAACACTTCACTCACAGCATGAAATCTGATGCATGGTGGCGCAATACACCAAAATATCTCTGCTTTAGTACCCAGGCTACAACTGATGATACGTAACGTACCATATACAAAACTAATAACCTAGCTTCCATCAAAGTCCTTGTAGCTCAGTCGGTAGAGCATCCGCCCGGTGTTCGGAAGGTCATGGGTTCAAACCCCATTGGAGACTCGGATTTTTTTCCGAGTTTATTTATGTATCGCATGCGCACCAGACCTCCACTGAGTACACTCCGCTACCACTGAGGCGCGTGGGCGAGTTTAATACAAGTTTAATAGGACGCCTCAAATTACTGAGAAAAATCGGTTATAACCAGATTGCGACAACAAGAAAAATAACATTTAAAAAAAAAAACCGGAGTCGAAACCTTAAATCGGCTCCCTCCGGGCCGAGTAACAAGCAAAAAAATTCTACAAAGAAATTGATTATATATGAAAATGCCGCACCGAGTATAGAGTCGTGGCAGCAGAACCATCAGTAAAACATCGAACAACCCTTGTGATGTAAACCATGTTAACGAAAACGATCATGAACCTTTTGTTTAGGTTGGGGAGGGTTAGGGTTGAAGGGTCTTAATAGATTGGGGGCTTATTACAAAGGGTGAATGGAGAATGTAGTCCGTTTAAACAAACGTTTCAACTGAGTAAAAACACAATGACAACCATTTCCACATATATTAAGTTCAGAGGTAAGAAGATTTGAACGGCTTTTTCTACTCGGGGGAGGGGAAATTGAAGAAACAATATTCAATAGCCAAAAGTTAAACGGTCCAGTGGGCTTCCCGGGGGCTGAGTTCAATTTGATCGGATACAAACATTGTTTATTTACTCTTTTTGTGAATTATTACCTTATTTTAAAATAGAAAACTGCAAATTTTAATTAATTTTTCATCTGATCTTTTTGGTGAAATCGAAAGCTAGGCAAAACTTTCCCGAGTTTTTGCTCTGTGAGATCAACATTATAAATCCACGTCAACTTCGTAAGCATTAAAGAAAATGGTTGTGAAGCAAATATCTATAAGATAGAGTTTCTAAGTTACCACTCATCCATTTGTTAATGGGAAAGAACACCGACTCGCGAACATGATAAACTGTCCACTGCTTGAAGGAAGACATATCGAAGCTGCACATTTCAGTTCGACCCATGCGTCTTGGATTTGACTCTCCACTTAACTTTGAGTTTATTGTATACAGTAGTCGACTTGTGATTTGTTCTGAAGCAACAAAAAGCAAATTTTCCGCTGAAACAAAACACAAAGTCAATGACCACAACTCCACAAACATTTGAAAAAAGGCGACGCGAAGCGTTACAGGACGCCAATTAGAGAACTAAGGGCCCGATTACATGGAGAATTTCAGCCCGGACTCTTTAGAAAATGTTAGTAAAAACAAGTTTTCGTTTACATGACAAACGTTTCAGCCCGGGCTGGAATTTTCAGCCCGGTTAGCGCCTACCGGGCTGGAATCTCAGCCTGGGCTGAAGTCTCAGCCCGGGCTGAAGTTCTCCATGTAATCGGGCCCTAAAGCAACAGTGCACGCGAGCGTCATCGAGAACGTTGGAAAACAATAAACCTAATCAAAGAAGACGAAAATTTTCACGTCGGAAAGCAAACAGCTTGCCACCTTTCCAACATCTGGGAAAACAGAACGTGGAAATATCAATTTTGTATAAAAAATAAAAATTGATTGCAATCTTTTATGTCGCCATCTTGGAAAGGACTGGAACCGAACTCGGCCAGTGACGTCAGTTGTGTCCCAAGTGATTAACTAACGTCCGCGGATCACTCGTAAGCTCTGTGCAGTCATTGTTTTAAAAAGATATTTAATACTTTTCAACGAAATTTCGTGCTTTCTGCATTTTGAAAGAACAGACTTGATGAGAATCAAAGTTACGCGAACACAGTGGGATACATCTGACGTCATTGGCCGAGCTCGCTAAAGTCCTTTCCAAGGTGGAGGAAATGAATCTCCTTTTGCTTAAATGGAACGTTTCGTTTCGGACAAACAAAATCGACAACAACTACAAAACGTATATTTTCTTGACTTACTACAGTAACACTTCAATCTTTCAAAAACAAAAAAAAAACTTTTTAGTGTACTTCCTCTCCAAGAACCGTCCAGAGCGTATGTAGTCGTTTCTGAACGCTTGTTTCTTACACGCTTTGTGATTGCTCCAAATCTTGCATAACCGGAAAAGAAACATGCCAATCACGAACAACTACATATATCTATAATACGCAGATGGACTAAATCAGCCGTTGACAGAAACTCAGCATGACATGGATCCTCACAAGTAGCTGTACCATTAGTGAACCATTATGTTGTTAGACGATGTTACATTCCCAATGATCTCTATCCTCGTTTCTGTTGCAATTGTAACTACAGTCTAATCTGATATATATTTCAAAAACAAAAACATGAATGGTATCACCGTCGGAAACAGAACAGTTTTGTTAAATCTAGAAGGCATAATTATAAGGAGGGGGTCAAATTGACCAACCCCTCGATTTTTTTGGCTTTAAATTTTTGTTCGTTGACCGATTACCAAAGGCTTTGGTACAACTGTTCATTGTTCTTGAAGACATCTTTTAACCCTAATTAAGTGACGTCACGATTGATGACGTCATCATAATAAGTCACGCAACTTGTGTGTTG
>JAOBYH010019899.1:0-12644 GCA_025403525.1 Umimayanthus kanabou | reverse complement strand
AAAATATGCCGGTGCCACACCCATATTGGTAACTTTTAGGGGTTGTTTTTGAAAATTTCGACGAGCATCCCCGTCATCTCCGCATGGGAGTCCCCCTCCCCGGGATATTCTGTTCTTTTCTGCACTTATGAAACAAACTATCACAAAGCGATGCTAATGTAGAATATTTAACAATTATTCCATGAACGCGCGTTGGATATGAGCTTTTAGATGGTGGACGAGGTGCGGAACACCGAGTCGGCTATCATAAGCTCGTATCCAACAAGCGTGAGTGGCTAAAAATATCTCGAATTTTATTTTCAAGTTTTCGGCCATTTTGACGGAAAATTTTCCTAATAAAATTGTCAGTTTCCATATTTGGACAAACTACAGGATATAGGATTTATACCGTGAGTAGAGCGCCAATCAGATTACCAGAAATTCAATATCCAGTGTTTGGTATTTAATAAAATTAGTTAGAATGAGTTAAATTATGAAGAAACTATTAAAGGGAACTCCTAATCATTTTAAAAGTCTTATACTCAATACACAATTCATGGAATGTCAGTTGGAAAACAGCTCGCAACATTTCACTTTCAGACACTTGAAGAATCTCTCTCCTCTGCAGAGGCTTCGCAAGAAAACAGAGAAGAGGGGCGCGGGGAATATTGGGAAAGGGGAAGAAAGATTCCTTACACCTTCCCAGAGATCCCCGCGCGCTCACATTTCTCTTCCCCAATCCTTTCATGTTTATTGCTGTCGCATGCTCTCCATCCCTCCATGAAAACAAGGAACTTCTGCGGAGGAGAGAGCTTAAAGAAATGTCATCAGAATCAAATGAATAGAACGCAGATACAGCTGTTACAAACAAGGTTGACATCAGCATGCATGCAAAGGGCCATACCAAGCACGAAAGGAACTATGGGAGTCCTAAATTTTGCGCTGCGTACCATCTGTATACCAGTGCAGTACACGAAGTAAACAAAACAAGCAAAACACAAAACTGAGCAATTTTTATAATTCAGGCTAATACCAGCTTAGCAATTAACAAACTTAGAGTTCCCATAATGCTTTGAGGGCTTGGTATCAGTCGCGCTTTTACAAGTCAACCAATTTTATTTTTAGATAGCTGTTGGTAGAAAGATAAAACTACGAAAACAGTATCAGTTTCGGATTTTTTCCCCATTAAATTACAACCAAATTTATGCTGTAAGCTTGAAAACTATAAGTTTATTTATAACGCATGCCGTTTTGACAAAAATAAATAAAATATACGCTTTGGAAAGGTTTTCTTCAGAAAACCATTTGAAATTAATAAATTTAAAAACTGGCGAAATAGTACGAATCCTTGTTGGTATAATAGTTAACTTAACTAAGACAGACCACGAAGAATATTTTGACTATTTAGAGAAGTTATTTTGGAAACAAAAGATAGGTTCTGCACCCTGACCACCCACTCCTTATATATTCTTGTCATATTTCAAATATATTTTGTTGAGTTATGCATAACTACTTAACCGAAAGAAAGTGGGTGTAATCCTTTGTTAGGAAACTGTGACAGTGATATTGTCGCAACGCTGCTGGTATATGCTATTGCGCACGGGAATCAGTGCAGCAGCACTGTCAAATTCCAGCTAGCTGTTTCGAAAGGCAATACTATTTTGACAAAAGCTTATTTTGCTCGTTTAATATGATTAATGGTTTACCTATATTTAACTTGGAAATTGAGTTACAGAATTGTTTAAAAAATAGTAGCGAACAATGAATATTAAGGAGTCAAGAGGCTATCCTATTCAGGCCTGTTGTCTGCCAGAAAGTAGCTTTTGAATATAGTGTTTATATCTGGTTTTAGAATAGATACGAAACTTTGATACGATCCCTTGGCCCCATGAAAAATTTAGCCGGTCTCAGAGCAGCTCCATGTAGCCTCTCTCTGCTATATGGCTAGGCAGGGTGCGATTTAAAGATTTTGTCTGGCATACAAATTTTCATTTTTTGCTTTGGGAGAAAATAACTGTTTCCTTATAAATCCGGCCTTACTATAAATTTGTAGGCTGCTTAGTACTGCTTAGTCGGTATTGGCCTACAAATCTGAAATATTGTCCAACTTTTCGTCATTTGTAGGCCCTTAATTCTCACCCTTCTATGCAACATTTCATTTAAAGCAAAACAAAATTCAGTCGTCCGAAAAAAAGAGCTCCTCTGTTAAACCTGAAAAAGTAACCTCGTTCGGGGGGTGGTTACTCCTCGATGCAAACATTTGGGTGGGGAGAAGGGTGTGCAGTACGTTTCGTGAAGCCGTTACCTGTTTTCAGACTAAATTATGCGAATTTCCCTTCTCAATTTAAGACCTGCATGGTGCTCAAGTTTAAACCCGTTTTCAGGGTTGCGAAATGTCTTTTCTCCGCCATACGGCACATCCTCACGGTTTTGTCCAAAAACGATACCCATTTATATTTGAGACCAAAATGTCAAAATCCATACCCAATTTCAGAGCAAAATGTCAAAATCTACACCCAATTTCAGAGCAAAATGTCAAAATCTACACCCAATTTCAGAGCTAAATGTCAAATCTACACCCAATTTCAGAGCAAAATGTCAAACCTAAACCCAATTTCAGACCAAAACGGTTCAAACAACATACACTTGGCGTCTTGCTCATGTAATAAGTAAGGGAGTACGTACCCTCCCTTCCCCCACCCTCTCCCACCGGGCCCTGACAATCTGACATTGCGGTTGGTGCAGCGGTTAATATACGTACGTGACGGAGGGGCGGTAGGGTGGTGGTTCCGATTGCACATAGGGAGGGGAAGTGCAGGAATGTTCTTGAAAAACTTTGAAACGTGTTCATCGGTAAAGTGCACTGTCTCGTCGCTCTAATTCCACAATAGTTATGACAACATTTACTAAATACTATTTTTTTTGTTATTTCAATAATGTTGTTGTCCACCTTTCTCTTTCCTTACTCATAATCATACAAATACTAAAAGTAAAAACGTATTCGAAAACTAACTATAAATTGGTTGATCTTTTTGCTATAGTACCGTAAAATTCCGAAAGTAACGACCCTCGTTACTTTCGGTTTTAGCAGCCCTAGGATGACGTTACTTTCGGGGGGTCGTTACTTTCGGATACCAAATTTTGTTTGTAAACGTAAAGAAATGAGCATGACACGGCTGAACATTTTGGAAAGTCATGGTTTCTTTATTGTGTTATTTTATACGGTGCCATCCTCCCTCCTAGTTTTTAGTTCGTCGATCTTCTCTCCGCCGCAACTTTTTGCCTAGTGTTTTGAGGCCTTTTACGATGGTAAATTTATTGTGGTGTTCTTTAAATTAAATAAAAACGTTAATGTTTGCTGTTTTTGCGTTGGAATCAACTGGCAATCACTACTTGTTGATTAGAAAGTATTTTAGAGCGTTTTCGCTTACATTAAATCGGGGGTCGTTACTTTCGGGTTTCTGTTGGCAGCCTCTGAAAATTGACGTTACTTTCGGGGGGTCGTTACTATCGGGGGATCGTTACTTTCCGGAATTCTACGGTATTGTCTCATCTTTTTATTTTTTCCCCCATATATATGTGTTTTTCATTCCACGTTTACATCTTTCTTATAAAATTTCCTGCCGCTGTCTACATTTTGTTATCATTTATCGACTCGATAACAATTTTGACACACAACTTAGTCTAGAGACTGAAGAGCCTGGGTACGAATTTGCTTGGTCTGTTACAATACTGGCACATAATCGTTAGTAAAAGTATTTGCGCTTTAACATTAAAATTGCTGACAAATCAGTGTAGATAATATTTTTATTGGTTTGCATATTGTCAAATAAGGGAACAAACCTTGTATTTTCATACCCTACGAGCAGGAATCTTTCAAGCTCGCAGGATAACATTTCATAAGGTCCGGCGTGTGGAATTTGACAAAGTCTTTTTAAAACTGCGCAGCTATAAATATAAATACCGTCGGAATTCGAATTTTATGCAAATTCTGATTAGGAAAGTTTTAGATTCTAACTCTTAAATTCTACGTTTTAGATTACCTGAGTTTTGTTTTAAGAGTTTTTAAAAGTTCTAGATTTAATAGTTCAAGCCTTTTCGTCTAAGCAGGAACACTCATACTTTCTATCAATCTATGTGAGTCTGTTAAATTCATTAAAGCGAGAACTGAAATCGTGTTCTTCCTAAGCATTGAAATTGACAAGTTAAACTGTCTGTTATTGAAAGTTTAGTTTTACCACAGTTGAGAGCCCTTGACCCGTAAATGACCCCGATTCTTCTCCAGCGAAGATGTCTATTATCCTGATTATGTCTTTCACATTGTCGCTGAGCAAAAGAAATGTTCAAGACAATATGGCCTTCAGTCTAGTGAAAAAGTACGACATACCACATACAGTATAACAGTTTTATTTAAATCGCTAATTTTTCTTGCTCGAGCTTGTTAGCCAGACGCAGATGCCGTTATTAAATTTAAAGGAAGCTTCAGATCTGTCAAAACTGCAATGCTATATCGGGATCTTATCTGTCCTCAGTGTTGACAAACTAAAATCAAAGCAATTTCAGAGGTATCTAGCTCAGCTTATCCAACCAATGACTGTAATGGACATTTGGTACAAGGTTTGAGTTCTACTCTCGATCTGTCAAACTGGGCGTTTCTGAGGACAGATGTCGATTCAGTCACACACTCACTTTTTGAAAACGCTGAACGGCTCGACACCTTTAAAAAAACCGCAGAAGAAAATCGCAAATTTACCTGTATACGTTTCCTGCTCTACAAAATATATTGCTACTGAAATGCTGGGAATTTGCGGGAAGAACATTAAGTTATACGTCACTTCATCGATGTGAAGTGTAGGTCCGCCGGCCATGGAATTTTTTTGAAGCACCAGAGCCAAACCGGAAGTAATCACACAAAGTGTGGACGTGTATCATTAACGCAGAAACTGTTATGATTGGTGGGAATACAGGGCGATAATCAATTATTCTGAGAATGTCAATCACGTGAAATAGGTAGCGCGCGGTATTTACATCTTCCGCTGGTTTTCTTTGTGAGTGATCTACGATTTGAACGTGGATCAGTCACTGCTCGAAAATGGAAGATGAAGAGGCTCTTTTGAAGAAGCAGGTAGGATTTTACTTAATCGGTATTCTGCTTGAAAGCAATTTCCATTTACTTTCGTGGTAGAGTCTTTGTCGTGCTGCAGCACCGCTTCTGGTATCGGACAGTTGTCAGTTTTCGTGTTTGAGCTGTAAATTTCATTGTCGATTGCAGCTATTTGTTTGAAGAAAGGAGTTCGTAACATCTCTCTTATTATCGAGAAAGCTGTCTGGAGATATTGACCGGAGCTCAAGCGCTTATTTGCAAACAAGTCAACATTTTGGATTGCATGATTGTATAGGGAATTGTATGGTTGTTAATTTGCTTACATCAACTAAACAGCAGGGCTATTCACTTAACATACTGTATTAAACTGCGATGGCATTCTTTAAGTTTTTCGTACAAGAACTCTAAAATATCAGTCGAAGGCCCCAAAAATTATTTTAGTCCCTTACAAATATATATTTCAGGTGTTTAAATAGTTCATTGAACGGTGGTATGTGACACTTTTCGTAATGCTACTGTAGAACACGCGAATGGTATGAAAACATTGTCGAATATTTATAATCGCCGCAGGGTTTAATAGTATAGAGAACTCCAAAATAGTACAGCTGAAGAAATTTGCAGCAAACATGTAGTTACACACACAGATCATAGCACAAGTACTAATTGGCTCTGTTATTTCTTCAAATTAAATTCTCGTGAAAACTGATTTGGTTGCACGATTATATCTGCAAGCACTTTAAAGTATGATGCTTGTCTTTCATGGACCTGTCGCCTTGGTCGGTTATATTTGGCGATTATAAACACCTAATTCAATACCACAATCTTCCGCATGTGTACAGTAATACCTGGCCATAGTCTTTGAAGCAAAAACTTAAATATGTTAGCTTGAATATGCGGTTGCTGTCCTAGACTAACATACAATCACTACGTTTTGCGCTTTGATTTTGAAAACAAAAAAAAAATGTTTGTTGATATATGTTGATAGATGCAAATACTGCAGTCGGCGTGAAATTAACCCGTGTCAATTTCATTTCTAATTATATTTTCAATTTTTTTCTAATGTCTACCTCGGAAAAGAAGAGGCTATTAAATGGTTCTATTGAGGATATTCCGCAAACACTTAGTAATGGGAGGCTCTCTAGTTCTAAAAACGTTCTATTTTGATCAAAAATATTTACTTTTACAGATAATTCAATTGGTTTGTTGCTAAAAATAATTAGAGTACTATCTGGTCAAGTTAATTGTTTCCCATACTTGTGTGGCCTACATATTCTGTTTTCAAGATTATCTAGAGCAGTATTTTTTCTGTTATTGAAAACTATGTAATTAGTTTAGTCTCGAGGTTTAAGCTGTTTCCTTTGACAAGAAATTTAAGCAGTGGAGACTTTCTGTAGTGAACATTACTGTAGTGCAGCATTTAAAGAGCTTTAAGAAAAGGAACAGAGAACAAAGGAGCACATAATTAATTTTAAAAAAATGTATGCTGAATGAGAATGTATTTTATTTATGGCTTGGAAACATCAAAGGAAATTATGCATCCAAAAATTGTTTTTGCAATCTTTTATTTGGAAGATTTGAATTTTAAGTTTTTCTATATTTCTAATATTTTTATTGATTGATAATTGATTGAAAACTCAATTAACATTTCATATTCTTTCAGAAAATTTGGCCAAATTCAAGTTTGTTTTTAAAACAGTTCCATCTTGGTCTACCAATATCAATTATTCTTCAATAGAAACAGAAGTATGAGTTGACCACATCCACAATTAACTATTATGTTTTAATTTTTTGACTAAACCATGAGCTTGCAGAAAGGTTAAAACTCCCACATGTGGAGATCCTATTACTGTTCTCATAAACACTTGATAATATATTTATTTGTGATTCTGTACATTTCAGAGGAATAAAAATTTGCTTTAACATTTTTACCCATACAGCGTCCAATCGTTTCAAACTGTATCACTATATGTGTACATGTACTGAAAGTAAAAGTGGTACATGGAGGGTTCAAAGCACCCCAGAGTTCATTAATTAAAACTGTGATAGATAAGTATTTGTTTAACCTTGCATTTGTATGTATTGGAACCATGAAGTGTTTGAGTTGAGGAACAGATGCAAGGCAGATGTCATTAGACTATATGAGAAAAATTTCCATGTAAGGCTTTTATTGATTTTATCAACAAGTGCATCAGTTGATTGCATTTTGATTACACCTCGAGGCCTAACTTTAACACCTACAGAATGTGAGCCATATAAAAAACACAGAATTGTCAGAAACAAAACTAATTAACACAGCCTTATAGTAGAAGGTACCTAGGTGTTGTACACACCATATATATAGAAGTATATCTGATCATTCCCAATAGGTTTCCACTAGTGACTGGCTATTTGAAGTCAGACAATCTATATATTGTACTTCATTGCACTGTAGCTACTAATTTTAGTTTTGAATCTGTTGGGAGTTGTTTAATTTATAGGTTGGTTGATTTTGTCCAACACCATCAACATTGTGGAGTTCTGAAATTCTTCTCTTCAAGTGTTGACAGTGTCAATTAGATCCGTTAATCTTGTGTTGCTTTCTAGAATGTTCTCCAGACTTGCATATTTGTATAATTACAGTTAATACTAGGGTTTCAGCAACCGCATGAAAAAGCGATTAGGTAACTGTTAATAGTCAAAAGACCTTTTATTATGCTGTAAAATGAACAAATATCACCCTTTCTTGTTGATAAAATACACATATTTGGAATTATAAACTTTAATGGTAGGAATATTATGTCTTAATAATGGCATATATGTACAGCATTTTTTGTTGAGAAATTTTGAAAGAGACAGAAAATTATAACCTCATGGAATCATACAGCTTCTCCAAATATGGTAACAAGACTAAACTAGGTAATTGTATGTACATGAATAGTTCAGCTAGTCTTCACAGCTATTTTAGTGATTTTTTAGTTAGATTATCATTATCATATACATGTAGTTCCAAAAGGGTATTGGAAACATGAAAACAGCTCATTGTACATGATTGCGTACATGTAGTCTCAACCCCAGCATGTGTACATTGAGACAGTTTAATGTCATTTAAACTTTCATGCCATAAAAGTTTAACCCTAATTAAACTGGACGAGATTAGCTTTGGGGCAAAGGAGGAGGTTGTATGATATGAAGGTTTGTTTTATAGAGGTGAAAACTGCATATAGCTTTAAACTGGTTGTTATACATATAGTCTGAATCTATAATTCAATTACATACCCCCACATCTGACTGGGGACTGTATTCTGGTCTTCTTGTTTTGATCACAGACAGGCCCAAACAGCCAAAATGTTTCAGGATATCTGTAATGACCCTGATCACAAACTATACAAATTTTTGCCAAAGCCAAACAAATGTAGCAGTATAATCCAAGGAATAATTTTAGATACCGTATCATGTCCCAGGCTGAAAGACCAACAGACTCAAGAACAGTTTTTTTATAACAATTTTTCATGGACACTTAAATTAATTTAATATTAAACAAAAAAAATTGCATTTATTGAAAGTATTTTTATGTTTTATTGTAAAGTTTTATCTAATTCAGTTCTATAGCTGTAATTTTAAAATTATAATTAACTATCTATCCATCCATCCATCCATCTATCTGTTCCAAAACAGCAAACGAGGATTTTAAAGAAATGTGGTCAAAATACGAGCTGAACACTCAAAAAATGCAGCTGTTAAAAGGAATTTAATTCATATTTTAAATTTTAAATAGATTAATATAGACTTAGTTTTATTATTATTGTTATTATTATTATGATAATATAAATATATTATTATTATTTATATTATTATTGTTGCTGTTATTAGTTTAATCATAGTTGATATAGCAAGACTGGTTAGGAAACTCGCCGGCTTCTTTGTTACATGTTTTTGTTCTCTATTTCTTTTGTTTGTTGGCCTTGACCGTGCACAAAACACAAAAAGTTTTGATATGCAAATGAACAACCAGTAGAAACATTTGGGCTAACATTTTTTTTTTTTTTTAAATTTAATCCTTTTTCACTGCATACGTACACATGAACTAAAAGTTAAGAAAACACTAAATGTAGTTACAAAAATATATAATAGGGAAAGAAAAATATATTGCAGTGGGGAAGGAATAGAAAGGAACATTAGAACCATACTGCACTATTCCACCCAAGAAAAAAAAGATTTAAAAAACATGTAAAACAAAACAATGTGCACAGTCATTGTTTGTTCAACATAAAACAAAGCAGCTTTGTTCACTCCCAAAGCAGCTTTGTTGAGCTTCCCAACCAGTTAGTTCTATGAACTATGGTTTAATCAGCTTTATTTTATTTATTTGAATGTATAGATCTATTTGTTCTTCAAATCCATTTTTCTTGAAAATGCACGGAGATGTTGACAAAAGCTGTGGCATATTTGTTGAAAATGTAATAATTGAATCTCCTGTAGAAAGTCATTCTGAACCCCTCTCACTAAAATCCCTGGGGGGGGTACTCGACTTAAGTTTGGGTAGAGGGGTGCCGCCCGGACCTTGAAACCCTGACCCTGTTTACGATAAAAAGTTCGTGAAAATCGTGGAAAATTGATACCCTGTTTATGATTTTCAGATCAAATTCCACTAATTTTTTCATCAAAATGCGTGATTTTTAGACCCTGTTTATAAAAAATCTTCGAAAATCTTTGAATTTGAGACCCTGTTTATGAGCGGACGGTCGAAAAACCATACCCTGATGGGCGGCACGTCCCCATATAGCTTATGTATGGGAGTACCCCCCCCCCCAGGCTAATATCTTGGATCCACTCCAGTACTTCATATTAAAAATAAATAGAAATTAAGATTGATTGAGACCTGGCACGGCAAATACAGATGCATGTAAGCTATCAGTTTGATGTTTGTTTTGATAGTAGGTTTCAAGAAATCTATCAGTTTGAAAATATTTATGTAACATTAACACATCATGCACCTAGGCATTGAGTCAAGCTTGTGAGATACACTGATATCATATCATGGTACATTGTAGGCATGTGTGACATCATTCATGCACCTTAGGCATTAATATATTGAGTTGAGCTTACGAGACACACTGATGTCACAGTAGGCATGTGTGACATCATTCATGCACCTAGGCATTGAGTTGAGCTTACGAGACACACTGATGTCACAGTAGGCATGTGTGATTTCAAGCACCTAACTGAGCTCTAACCCCATCCATTACATCTCCATGCAAATATTTTATGCACATTGTAGCAGCACACCATATAAATCTTAATTTCAGATCTAAACACCCCTATTGTATACTTGGTAAAGTGCCCCAGTTTTCCGATTTATGTCTGAAAAATCTGAAAATTGATGAAACCAATCTTGGAACTGAGTGTAAATTTCAGTCCCTGATATTTGATAAGACTGTGTTGAAAAAACATTCTTGGAATCTTGGAGCAAAGAGAAGCCTGGCCCCATATCAGCCCTCTTGGAACTTGTCAGCCTTTAGCACTTAAACTTTAATTTCTTAGGCATACAATTGTTTGTTGGGCCAACAATGTTGGAATGGAAGGTTGTTGAATGAGAAGTTTGAACCAATCAAATCTGGTCCAGTGACGTTTAACAGTAATAACACCATCCAAGTCATCCAACAAGATGTTCAAACGGATCCAACATGTTGCATCCAACAATGATGTATGATAATGGACCAATTTGCTGGATCTGTCTAATCAGACCTTGACTGAACGGTTTTATGATAATTTAAGATAATTTTCATTCAAGAAAGTTAATTGGTTACGCTCATAGAGACAGAGCAATGTTTGACTTTGAGGTCGATCTTCAAATTTTCCGAGTCCTGAACAAACAGTTAAACTCAAATTCAAATATGATCGTTTGTATTTGTTTTCTGTCCTAACGAGTATAAATTTGTATAAAACATTATTCAAATACTTAATACTCATAATTATATTACTATATCAGTATCTGATTGATGTCCCTGCAAGTTGATCACTATTGAATAGCCAGATATTCACCTTAAATATACAACATATTTGGCGTTAGATTTTGTCGCTGACAAACAGTATAATATGTTCAACATAATTTTTGACTTCTCTCACCGGTTTTACGTTTGTCAGGCTAACAGTTTTGTTTCTGCTTGTTTGGTGTTGTTGAGTTTCCCTTTCTCGGTGAATTCGTTCATTTGGGAGGGGTAAATAGGTTTTAAACTGAAAATGTGCCTTCTTTTGCTTTCGCCTGTCTGCCAGTGACGTCGTTAAAATTGGCGGGAAATTGTAAGATTTGGCCACTGCTACTAACAACCTCGTTCCCACGTTGGAACGACAAGAATCTATTCGGATTATCGACCAAAAAGGTCTATAAAGCCTCAATTTTTTTCCTTAAAATCCGGCAAATATTTATAAAAATCTTTAAATATCTCATGGAATTAAGTAGTATCATGTTCAGTATTTACTTGCATTTGCAGTCATAAGAAGTGCGACAAGTATTACTCATGGGTCAAACCGCTGATCCGACATATTGACAGTCAGCAGAACGTGGAAGTACTAAAATTTAATTGTAATTTGTAAATATTTTAAATTATTTAATATTTCACACCTGACTGATAAAATATGATGAAATCTCAAATCAAATTCTTTACTGACTATTTTGAAATTGGACGCTAAAAATCTATTGTTTTCTAAAAACCTTTTTATGGTCTAAAAGTTCCCCCAGAAATCCGGATTTTTGTTGCTAGGCCTAGCAAGAAATGACGAGGCGAACCACTAGTACTCGACAAAATGTCCTGACAAAGATTCTAACCGGCTATCTTTCATCGGCCTTCCCCTATTGCGACTGACGGTTTGTAGTTCACGGGCGTGTATGCTTTGAGGCTGTGGACTTAACTGGTTTTATCAGTATCCTTCAGCGCTGCATGGTCTCCAGTATCCTTCACCTCGCCAATGGTCTCACATAAAACATCTATTGTTCATTATTTATTATTTCCAAAAGTTGCTTTCCAATTAAATTCCGAAAATTTGACTGATTAACTGAACGTGTTTTTTCTTTAATTTAAATACTTTGCCTTGCTCCATCTGACCAATATTGCCGACCTCTTTTTCAAGTCGCGTTACGCGCCAGTATGAATTAAAAACAGGTATAAAGGAATAATTTTAAAAAAGCACCAGAGACACTAGAGCACTTACTTATAACATGCAAACACGTGCAAAAGTTCTGGAAAGACCTTTTAGGATGGTATCAACAGTTTTCCAAAGAAGAGATATCTATCAACTTACGAACAATTGTATTAGGTTGGAGGACTGTTGATCCACCCATTTTAAATAACTACATATTGCTTAGTGCCAAATCCCTCATCTACAAATGTAAGATTTCCTGCAAGTTACCAACATTATAATATTTTAAAAAAGTCCTTATTTCTTGTTTCTTGGTGGAGCGTTTTTGTTACTTAAATTACAAGAAAAGTAAATCTTTCCTTAGTAAGTGGTCAACGTTGAAAGTTTGGCTTTCCCAGAATACCGATCCGCACACAATGCATGCACTTAACGCGTATTCTAGTTA
>JAOBYH010019788.1:0-12645 GCA_025403525.1 Umimayanthus kanabou | reverse complement strand
CGAGCAATCAACATTTCTTCAATTTGAGTTAAGCCTTGTAGCTCAGGTGGTACTGATCTTGGAATCATTGAATTTTCGTATGACAACTTTTTAGGAAGCTGTTAATCTCTATAGCCGTGCATGCAGATATAGTTAACTTGTGATCTTGGCCTTACTTTTATTGGCCATGCTTCTTTGCAAAGAATACACTGAAATATTGAATAATCAAGAGCTTTGTGAAATTTTTTCATATTTGATTTTGCCCAACATTGCTCATGGATGGGACCGTTTTTCAAGAAATCAAAATCACCGAGATAACTTTGTTGGATGTCAACCTCGTCAGTTCCAAGTTTTTGACTGTTCTTTGACTTGTGTAACGTATAAAGCTCCCTACGCCTTGCAAGTCTCTTTTCTTTGGCATCTGAGTTTTCATTTTGCCTACCTAATCTATCAAGTTCATTGTGCTTCTCTTGCAACTGAGCTTTCATTTTTCCTTCTTGATCTGTCAAGTTCATTGTGCTTTGATAGTCTCTCTTGCTTCGCATCTGGACTTTCATTCAACTTATGTTTTTTGACATATTCATGTTGCCTTGCCATCCTTTCGTGTTTTTTGTGATCACTTTCTATTAACTTTCTTTTTAAAACACTCAAAACACTTTTGTTTTTAGTATTTGTATCTTGTATTGTAGAAACATAGTGTAAACCATTAATATAGCCGATGAATACTGTTCTTTGATTTAATTGTGGATTGACCGGAGTTATAATTGTTGCTTCAGTTGAGGACATATTTGATTCAGTGATATGAGTGGTGCTAGACAAAGCATTTGCTACAGCTTGCATTATTAAATTATCACACCATGTTCCTTGCTTGGCCATTTCTTTAATATAACTTTCCCAGGAAATGTTGGCAATACTTTCAACATACAATTCTGGTTGACTTTTCATGTGATCAATTCCTGCAGTACGTATCTGAAAGTGCATGTCTGCTTTTCCATAAAGTTGGTGTGAAACCGACTTAAAAAAGCAATCACCTGACCCACCAACATTAAGTGGTAATAACCTTATCAGTGGTAGCTTTTCAACTAAATGATGTCATGCTGAAATGTGCTGGTCAGCATTCTGTGAGTGCATTCCCCCTTTCAAGTTACATTTAACACCAATCTTACATTTCTTTGTTTGCAAATTACTTGCTCTGACATAATTGCAGGATTGAGAATTGTTATTTCCACATTGTTTGCTACTATGCTTTGGTTTATTTAAATGCGGGTTGTTAATTAATAGCAAGCATGAACATACTTGATGACTTTGGAACAGTCTTTCTAATTTTCTTTTGCAATTTTCTTTTATGCATTGCTCGCATAATTCTGTTGTTTTGAAACCTTGAAGGTTCCCAATCTCTGCTCATTTTGTGACTGGAATGTCTAACAACTTTCCTGGCAGTCAGTCTAAATTTGCTTGCTGTGTTACTTATATCACAAGAGAGTACATCATTGGATTTTGATTCTATGCTATCAACACTAGCACCAACTGGCATAAAAATATCTTTAACCTTTACCACAGCTTTCAAAGTGTCATACAAATGGTCGATTGAAAGCACAGAATGCATATAATCTTTACTTTGTAATGCAGTGTGAAACAAACACCTAAAGGGTTGACCGACCATGATACCCCATTGGGGTTGATTGCTACCCAATCTGGGTTGTTGGGTTTGATTCATACCCTATCGGGGTTGGTTGATATTGATCCTGTTAACAACAGGATTATTCATTCCCCACCACAATGGGTATAGGGGCTCACTTAGCTGCTTCATTAACCACTGCCATACAGCTATCTGACAGTGGGTTGGCTGTACTGTATACTAACACTGCCATACAGCCATAGGACAGTGCGAACGGTTTGGCTGTTTTGTAAACCACTGCCATACAGCTATCTGTCAGTGGGTTGGCTGTACTGTACACAAACACTGCCATACAGCCATAGGACAGTGGTTTGGCTGTTTTGTAAACCACTTGTAGCAATGATACTGTTCTTCGCTTTTCGCGCCGCAGAGTGACACGATTAAAACAATATTATTTCTATCGATAAAACAATAAAAGGTTTGCAAACAATTGAATTCTACGACAATATCTCTTTGAGTTTACATGAGGGTTTACACACTCCTGTAGCAAGCCCAGGTTACAAATTCTCTTTCCCACGTAACTACATTTGAGGCAATCCATAAACCCAAATCCATACTTTACAAACTGACAAGACAGCACACGAGGTTGCTGCTAACAACAAAATCAGTCACGTGGCAAAAAATCGGTTCCAGGCCACAACATACAAAAAGTAGGTTCCAGGCCGCTACACCCCACCCCATGCGAACTTGTGAGCATAACAAAACACTAGGCCTGGAACAGGAAACTAAATTTGAATTCAATTCAAGTTCAATAATATTAAACAACAGTTCAATAGCAACGTCAATGTTGGCACTGTATATAATCCAGTCAGTGCCATGAAATTGCACGGAGGCCTGCAAATCATGGGACTGCTGCGTAAGACCATCCACATCACGGGGACCATGCACATCGGGAGGGCTACGCACATTGGGAGGACCACGCACATCGGGAGGACCATGCACATCAGGAGGACCACGCACATCGGGAGGACCACGCACATCGGGAGGACCACGCACATTACAGGAACCACGTACATCGGGAGGACCACGCAAAGACCACGCACATTGGTAGCACCACGCACATCGCGAGAACCACGTACATCAGAAGGACCACGCACTTCGGGAAGACCACGCACATTGGTAGGACCACACACATCGCGGTAACCACGTACATCAGGAGGACCACACACTTCGGGGAGACCATGCGCATCGCGGGGACCATGTACAGAATCATGCACATCGGGAGGACTACGCACATCGTGGGACGACCACATACAGAACCGTGCACATCCAGCAGACTACACACAAAGGGCAGTCCACGAACAAGGGGTAGGTCACGTACATCTGCAGAACATGGACAGCAGGGAAACCACAGACAAAGGGTGGACAACATCAGAAGAACCCACACATCTGACAGACTACACACAAAGGGCAGTCCACGAACAAAGGGTAGACCACATACATCTGGCAGATTACTTACATAAGCTGAGTTACTTCATTTTCACTCTTTGAGTCAGTGGACACATGTTGCTGTAGATTGTTCACTTCTTCCAGCAAACAAAGTTTCTGTATGGGTCGCACTAAGTTCGAAATCTTCGTCTTGACTTCCACTGTTCTCACCAGTCCATCCCTCCCTGGGTATACTTTGACCACTCGGCCTAAGTGCCAGCTGCCTTTTGGTAAGCACTGGTCCACAAGGAGCACCAGGTCTCCAACTTCAGCATTCCTATGAGGTTTGTGCCATTTCTGGCGTTATTGAAAGGCTGGGATGTATTCTTTCAACCACCACTTCCAGAAGTGGTCAGCTAGGATTTGAGTCTGTCTCCATTGCTTTCTTGCATAATATCTTCCTTCACAAAGGAACCGGGTGGCAAGGTTGGAACTGGCCTCTGCAGCAGTAAGTGATTTGGAGTTATTGGTTCACAATCATTCGGGTCATCAGAGACTGCACACAGAGTTTTTTTTGGCGTATCGATTTCTTTAAACCCTGAGTAAGCCAAAGTTTGTTTGTTTTTTTATTCGTTTTCTTGAGTGGGAAACATTGATCAAATATCTTTTTGACCCTGCTTAAAAAATTATTATAAGTGTAATCAATATTCTGTTCTGTTATTAACTCATCAAAAAATGGATTGCTCAATTTTATGTACAAATTTTTCCACACTGATTTCATCAAAAAATCTTGTATATGTTGGCTTACCATTGTTATTTGGTGTTAGTTCATCTTCTTTGTGAATAAGAAATATTGGAACATGGTCTGATATGTTAGCACAGAAGAGACCAGCTAATGATTTTTTTTGTACCAAAGTATTGGAAAAGTGCTATCAATCAATGCTGAGCTGTGTCTTGTTATTCTTGTTGGTTTCGAAATTGAGGGAATTAGGCATGATGAGTACATTATGTCTATAAATTGACAAATTTACTCATAAGTTTCAACATTCAGGAGATTAAGATTGAAGTCTCCCATGAGATAACAGTTTTTGTTCTCTTTAATTATTTTTGTCGACAATATTTCAATTTTGCTTAGAAATTCATTAATATTGGTGTTTGGGGAACATTAAATGACTCCCGCAATTGTATTCTTTGAATTAGCATTGACAATTTCAAGTACATTCCGACCCCTCCACCATCTCTATTGTCACGGTCTTAACAAATTCATAGCCTGGGATGTTGATCAGATTGTGGTTGTCGTGTAGCCATGTTTCGGTTATGCCAATAATATTAAAATCTATGATTGGTCGAATCCAACATAAAATTGACTGAATCAAAGTTTTTGTTCAGGCTGCGGGCATTAATGTGGGTTACAGAAAAACTATTTTTAGTAGATAGCTCATGCTTATTTACAAGGAAATTAAGTTCATTGTCAAGAAAATACTTGTCATCAGGGGTTGAAATTAAGTCATTGTGATTACTGTTATAGAAATAGGGTATTTGTCATATAAAATAAACGGATTCATATGAAGCTCATTCAAATACTCAATATTACTAGTGCAAGATGGTCCAAATCTGAATTCTTCAAAAATTAAGTGAAAGTCACAGTTATCTAAAAGGAAAAGTTGGTATTGAACATGTTTTACAGTAGCATGTGTCATGATTGTTTGATTTCCAGGTATTAAAGCAGCTTGAGTGAAACTTTTTGCTGTAGAAATTGCAAGTATATAGTTCATCTTCATTTACGATTTTTCTATTACAAATATAACAATAACAATTAGATGGCATTTAAAAAAGTATGCCAAGAAAAAAACAGGAACAAAAAGCAAGGTATAAAAGCCCTGACACAGGACGAAATATGGAATTTCCGTCGACGGAAACGGCGGAAATGTACCACCTTTTTTCAGAAAATTGAAGTCTTGAATACCAGTTTGGTGTTCTTCTTAAGTTTCTTTTCTGATTGCCGAAAAACGATGGAAACCGATAATCATCGCCAAAATTTACTAAAATAGATCAAATTTCTGAAAAAAGGTGGTTGGTTTCCGCTGTTTCCGTTGACGGAAATTCAATTTTTCGTGCTGTGAGGCCGAGCTTGGGTGCGATTAACTCCAAGACATAAACTATAAAAGTCTAAACAATTACTTGACTTGATCCCTCGCCATTGCATTTATCGTAAGTACTGATCGCCTCCATTCTGCCTTGAGTTAGGTCTTCGACGATTCTGACTGGGTCTTTCTTCTCTTAGCATTTCTTCTTTTTCATAATGGCCTCTTTGGTGTTGTGTCACCAATTTGACTATGATTTAACGAGGTTGTTTTTCTTCTCCCCATGTGGTGAGAGCAACATGTCGTTTTCTGTAATCTTGATTTTGCTTTTCATCCAGTGTTTTAATAACCAGTTCGTCGGTTTTGAAATTATGTATTCCGTCAATTCGTATAATATATAAATGATGCAATAAATAAAATAAATAACAAATAAATATATTACACAATGACGAAAAAAATCTAAATAAATGAAAATACTATCAAAAGGTCTTTCTCCTAGGGCCTTAAGCTTAAGTTTGATTTTCCTCCATCACAACTGCATCCACTTTCTTTGGTGTCTGAGCCCTCGAACTGGTGTTTCTGCCACTGGCACCATGAAGTGTCTCCAGGTGGGCAGAACTGATGCATTGGTTCTTCTTTTGATGAAGCATAATGGTGCCAGACAACTTTTGCAGCAGTCTTCATACTATCCAAATCTTCCTGTTGTCCCGTAATACTTTTCCGTATAGTAACTTTGGAAAATATCAATCAAGTTGTCTGTCAAATAGTCCCATTGTCTTTCCATCACTTAGCTTCTTGCTTTTCACGTCTTTCGTTTTCTTTCTTGGTATTCCCCCTTTCTTTTCTGGATGTACCCAAAACACAACTTTCTCTCTTCAAAAACCAGTTTCGGAGATTGCATAGAGCTTGGATGGTCACTGATAGCCTCGTTTGGCATCCTATGTGGATGTTTTTAATGTGCTTGAGACATTTTCCAACATTTGAATCACCTGTTTCTTATTTGTCAAAATGGAATTGCACACTACATATTATCCAGATCTTTTCTGTGGTCTCGTAAAACTTTTTCATATAGTATCTGTCGAAAATATCAATCAAGTTGTCTGTCAAATGGTCCCGATTAACTTAGAGTCTTGCCTTTCCGTCTTTTTTTTCTTTCTCGGTGTTCCCCCATTCTTTTCTCGATGTGGCATAAACGCTCAACTTTCTCAATACTAATATTTCCTCTATAAGCAGCAGATTTCACTACGACCCTGTAATAAACTGAAACTCTCGTATATGATGAATACGTGTTTAATGTTGGTTGACTTTGATACAAGGACTCGTGATCTCTGATGTACATAAGTATTTGTACTAGAATGTCATGTGATTAACGTCAGAGGTAGTCATAGTGATACTAGGGTGACTAGACTTACGTGACATATACAACTTCTCCCTTTCCCTAAAATAAACAAAATGATTATATCAGTCCGTAACGTGAAGTTACAAATTTTGCAAAATATTATACTTAATGCTAAATTATAAAATATAAAATACTTATCAGCGACATGTCCATACTTCATTTTAAGTGTTCTTAGTGACCATCCTTGTATTTAGACCATTTGAGTTTAATAGACAAATGTTCTCTCTTCTATCACACAAATGATAAATAACATAACGTGAAATACAGAAGTGTTTTAGTTCAATCTTTGTATTCTGGGTTTGGTTTGTAGTCTCCCATAACGGCTGGTACAAGGTGTGTGATGTACTTTTAAACTGTTTCTTAAAAAATATGTAAATTTCGTAATCAGTGACTACATACTTTATTTATATTGATAAACATGCCACACGATAGCAGTTACAAACCTCACCCCAGCGCCTTGGGGCTCAAAATACTTCATGTGAATGCAAGATTTCTTTGACCTCGGGAAGCCGAGGTACCCCACCTACCCGGGGTACCCCACCTTCATGTGAATAGGCCCTAACCCAATTTCATTGCTGCTATATAGCCTTCCATTTTAACTTTTTCCATAATAAACCAAATGTAGTGGGATGTACTATTGTCGGGAACTCATCTCCGCAAATAGCTCTCGACCCAAATAAAATTGAAGAAGCGATTTTAATGAATTTAATGATATTTAGTACACTTTCGAATCACTGCAAGAAGCTCTCAAACTCGCAATTTTATACACTCGATTTGCATATCTGATCAGCAGTGGAGCGATCACATTGACTCCCGCTAACCACAACATCTCATGCCAGACGCTCAATTAGTTACACTTGACTTGTAATGTAAACACTGAATTTTCAACACCCTTCCCCAAATTTTCCTTTAAGAAGAAAATACGTTGAAAATACAAGAATTGTTATCATTCCAGTTCTTGCCATGCACGAGCAATTTCAGCAATCCTTTCCCTTGCTACCACTGCTGCACTGCATCTTGGTCTGTTGGGCACTTCTGAGTTGGGCAGGTCCGACTCAACAGTTGTCCAGTCACAAGACAACTCCAATGAGTACAGGTGTTGGACTACTCTTTCAGCATAATCAGTGCCCGATCGCAACTTGGCGCCCCTCACAATTCCATCTCTACCACGTATCAGTTCTGTAACGATTCCAAGAGGCCATCTTCCACGTGGCTATTACCACGTCACCCTCCTTCAGCTCCAAGGAGGTAGTATCATGCCTCTTCCTCCGGGACTTTAAGTAGTCGTTGTACCACCGCTTCCACACTTCACCCTTACATTTGTTAAGGTAGTGCACACGACGTTGCAATCCACTCTCCCCAATGTTAGTGGATCTTTCTCGGGTAACTCCACAGCATCTGGTTTGAGGAATAGCATGGAGTTTGGAGAGAGCGTAGGCAGCTGGACATCATCTTCCATGTACCCCAGCAGATGGTTGTTGAGGGTCGTCCCGTCCAGCAGCACCTCCAGTTCTCCCAAGGACAACATGCCATGTCCGATGGTCTTGTGTGGGGTGGGCCTTCACTAGACCAATCAACCTCTCAAATTGACCCACACCCCCACCAAGGGGCCCGACTGGGGTTGAACTGCCACGTGATCTTATTAGCAAAGAGAAATTGATTGAATTTCTCTTCTCTCTGCACTTGATTCAGCCATTTTGCAGTGGCCACAAATGTTCTTCCATTGTCGGAGTACACCTTGCTAGGTTTGCCCCTACGAGCAATAAACCTCTTGAAACTGATGATGAGTTCTTTCAGTTCCGTTTTTGGAACCAGTTCCAAGTGGATAGCATGCATAAGGCTGCACGAGTGTAGTGCCACATAGGCCTTCCCTTGGGCCCGCAGTTGCACACGGTACTTGATAGCCCCAGTGAAATCTACTCCCATCACGTTGAAGGGTGCATTGCCCTCAGTCCGGTCCTTTGGAAGGAGGCCTGAGGGAGGTACTTGGAGTGCAAGAGCATGGAATCTCTTACGCCCATGACAGACTTTGACTACTTTTCTGATAAGTTGATACAGGCGAGGGATCCAAAATCTTTCCATGATTTTGGCGAATGTAAGTCTAATGCCACCATGAAGGGTACTCATGCGCATCCTCCACGAGCCTGGTTGCTAACACGGCCACATCTGGGAGATAAATCGGGTATTCTCCCTGAATTCTTCCATGACACATCCACACTCCCTCTCTTTGCTTCAATCCAAGGCACTCTTTCTCTTCCTTAAAGTTAGGATGTTGGCTGGCTTGTGTCTGGGCGCACACAATCCACAGGGTTTCCTGTTGCTCCATGTGGAGGCCATTCGCATGATACTGGTGACCAATTTCATCACAAAATTGGTTTTGCTTTGGATATTGTACATCGTGCAAACCACATTGTCCATAGCACATCGTCCAATCTCTGCACGATGTGCGAAGTAGACATCGTGCATTTTGCACGATGTTCAGGACACCATACATCGTCCCATGTTCATTCTAAATATACGATGTTGAATCGTGCAGTTGGTACATCATGCAGTGACACGATGTACATTCTGCATGATGTACATCGTGCAGCGTCCATTCCAAATGCACGATGCATCGTGCAACATCGTGCAAGCCGGCGTCAGCAAGAAGTTGACAGTGCCGTGAAAAGATGAATAACAGTATTGATAATGATGTTAACAAGTATAAAATAAATGTGAAAAACAATCGGCAAAATCAGAAAAACAACAATTTACCATACCTTCGTTCACGCACCATCGCACGTGTCGCAAACTCTACTGGCAACTGCATCTCTACGCGTACTCCTTTTTCTTTGCCAACTCGATTATGGTTCAACACGTAAGAAAAGATCTTCCCGAATGTATTCACCAGTGAAGTAGTTGACAAAAGTTATCGTCATGTTTTAACAGTGAAAGGCCAAAGTTTAACATCGAACGTTTTAATCTGAAGAAAATCATGTGACAAGCAAGAGCAAGATTATCGGTACGCCACATTTCTTACTTTGTTTCGAAACTTCATCCTGTAACAGCCGGAAAGCAAAGAATTTCGACCAGTACTGAAGCAGTCCAAGAAGACGAAATAATATAACGAAGTCTCAATTATAAGGCAGTAGTTTTTTTTTCACTAAAACGTTTTTCAAATTTAATTGCAGCTACCGTATGTAACACCGCAAAAAACCCACGAAAGTATTAAAATCTCTGTCGCTTTGCGTTTGGCCAATCCTAATATGGAGTTGTTTATTTGTTCAAGAACCCAGGAAACCATTAAAGTGCTCACATAATTTTAATTTTTCCTCTTTGGAAATAACAAAATACATCCTGACTTTTTGAAATAAACTGGCTGTTGTGCCTAGTTAATTAGAAGTGTTTTTTTACAAGGAATTATTTGTTGCACAACGAACAAGAGTCCAAGTGGAAAGAAATTATTTTAATTCAGCCAACATATGGCCACATATTACTGTTGTACGTGACGAAAAACTCCTCAGACGGAGTTTCTTGGGCATTGAAAAAGCTGTTTGGCTTTCATTCGTGATGATTTCATGGTGCGGCTTATAGCCGATACATTTCCTATTTTTTTTCTGATTCGAGTTTGGTTCAAAGATCGGCTGAAAAGGGGGTTGCGGCTTATAGCCGAGATCTATAGCAGAATAACTACAAGTACGGTATATGTCATACGAAGCCTCAAGAAGTGCTGCACTGAATGTCGAAGCTGTGATGACGAACAGCAAACTAAATTTCGGTCCAATCATGATCACACACCGTCTACAAGCAGTTGTCCAGACAACTATACTCCAATTAACAACCGCTGGATAAAAGAAAAAAGTTTTGAAATCACAACATTGGAAAAATTTATACATGAATTGAATTCGTGCAAACTTAGATGATCTATACATCGTGCAAACTTAGACGATCCACATCATGCAAAACTTGCACAATGTATATCGTGCAAACGCAAGGATCATCGTCCAAAATTGCACATTGTGCAAATGTGGACGCTGCACGATGTGGCTGCACGATGTGACTGGACGATGTCGAGAGTAAATGGATGATTTAGTACATCGTGCATATTGCGGTGTTCCATTGATTCTGGCTGAAATTCTTCGTATACCTCACCAAATGCTGCTTTATGGGAACAATTTTCAAGGTAAAGTAGCTATGACCTTAAAAATGCAAAATATTTGAGAGACCATTTTCGTATTTTTAATTTCGTTAAATATTTCAATAATTTTGAGGTTCAACAGACATAAAAATTTGTGTTGATCGAGATTTTACGCGAAACTCATTTTCATATACCAGCTTTACACCTTTTTTACTATCTAGTTGAATACAGTAAACACCCGCATATAAGAACACACGATTTCGGAGGTCAGGCTGATTGTGTTCTTATTTATCGGGTACTTAGTGAAAAATCAGCCTTAAGATGTTCTTAAAATGTTCTTAAATTTTGATTTAGAAATTCAGTACTGTACAGTAGTATCAAAAATGTTGCTAGAGGTTTTTATCATATTTTTGGAAAATTAAATAAACTAATGTAGCAATTAAGTGTATTAAACATAAAAAAGAAGAAGCCTAATGGATATATAAAAACTACCGTAATGTAACAAAACAAGAACATGAAGGGTATGTATAGTTCTGTGGCAGTTCCGTATGCCCCACCCTTGTAATGTCTATATGTCCAGCTGTACAACTCTAAAAGAGATATTCCTCCAAGCCCTGGGGAGTTATGTTCTGATCCCCAGAGCCATCGACTGTCATTAGACAGCCTGTCTTTTCGAACAGCCTTCTAAGAAAGTCTTTACTTTCTTTAAGCTCACTCCAGGCTTCCCCAGTCCATCGAGTCATTAGAATCCGCCTGTCCTTTGCTGAAAGTCTGTCATGCCATTTTTCAAGATTGTCCTCTATCTCCAACCATCTGTCCATTGCAGCAGCAATTTTAACCTTCATCATCCGTCCACATCCTGCATCTATGGGTTGGATTTTATCGGTATGGTTTTCTGGTAGCATATACACAGTAGCACTGATTTCATTCCCACATGCTTCATGGAACTCTTTAGTCTGTTGAAAACTGACATTGCCTGCAAAAATCACCTTTTCCTGGTCAGTTTTTCCAACCCCAGGAATGAGTGTTTTGCTACACCATTGCATATTTACTACTTCATCCACCCAGGCATTTTGCTGAAAGTACACATCAACCCTTTCATCATACTGTTCTTTCTCTCTAGAGATTACATTTCCTTTTCCTCTAAACACAAGAGCAGGCTTTACATTTTGTTCTCCCTCAGCCCTAATGCAAAGTTGCAAAGTTGCTTGCCTTTTATCTAGACCCGATGAAGGTTGTGAAACCCAGACTTGTTTATTGCCAATTGTGTCATAGGTAGTCCCTTGGTCCACCACAAACGGAAGAGGGACTTGGTCCACATTGTACCTGTTTTCAGGAGTCCATCTGCCATATTTTGGGTCAGTAGTTGATCTGTTTCTCCTCCTCTGTGTTTTAAGGGATTTCCTCAAATGTCGATGGAACTTCTGAATGGTTAACCTACCATCATCAGCAGAGTTTTTCTTCTTGTTTGTTCTTCTTCTCAGCACTATTCCGTGCCTTTTCTTAAACCTTTGGAACCAGTTAGAGCTTCCTTTGAAACTGTCAGCCTCACTTTTTCCATAAGTCATCTCTATTTTTGCCTTCATCTTCTTCCTAAACCACAGTTTTGTAACCTTACATCCAGCTGCTCTACGAACTTTGAATTCAGCAATCAAAAGATTTGCTGCAAGTGGATACCTCTCATTCTGCTTCGATCTTTCAGACACAAGTTTTCTTCTCTGCCTCGCATCTCTAATATTCCCAGAGTTTTTCCCCTTTTTATTTAGTTCTAGTTCCTTCAGAATTTGGCTTCTGTTTTTGTTCCACTTTTGAACCAAAGATCGATGAACTCCTTTTTCTCTTGAGACTATGTTATATCTATTTATTGATGATTTCAAAGAATCAAAAAGATCCAAGGTTTTCTTTTTAAATTCTACTGTGTAGGATTTACGCTTCTCGCTTCCCCTTCTCTTGTTTGCAAGACTTTCGTTGCTGTCTATAACTATAGGATCATTACTTTCTGGTCGGCTAGCCTCAGGCA
>JAOBYH010019677.1:0-12648 GCA_025403525.1 Umimayanthus kanabou | reverse complement strand
GGGGCATTTTCCCTCCCTGCCTGACGCTAGCTACGGTCCTGAAAACCTTTATATTTTTTTGCGCTTAAACACTATAAAATTCCGCAGGTTTACCTGTTAACAAAAACAATACATCCAGTTATAAGCCTCCCGGATATAAGCGCTAATATAGAGGCCCATCTAAGACATCTAAGGTATTCCCGTTATAAATGCCCTTGTATTTAATGTTCCTTGTTTTCCTCATAAATAACAAAACACGAATCGGAAGTTAGGAAGCTCAGTAGTACTACACGTTGAGCTTGGAACAATAGTTTGATTTACACTGTACGTATGTGATTTAGGAGTTTAAAGAAAGCAGGGATTTTGTTTACTTTACGATTGTGGTAGTTGTAGTAAAAAAATGCAGCATCAGCATCTTTCCAGTTCCAGGACTTTGGTTAACTATTCTGGCTTTTTTTTACGGATGCAGTGATATTTAACCCTAGAAGCCTTGAACATAAAAACGTTACACGAACACTTATGGGGGGAGGTCAATCGGACACCTCCCCCCCCCCCGCTCTATTTTCGACACAATTCATCCGATTGACATATGTTTAAATGGTTTCCATGGCAACCATACTTACATAAATGACGTCACAAGTGGCCGTCATCTTGGATTTTTAAATTTTCAGATTTATCCAAATTTAAATTATAATACTGAAATTGATGAGAAAACGGCATTTAGCGATCGAAATCTACAAAATAGTTAGAATTCATTGTAAAGTTGTCAGTATTTAGTCACTTTTTGGCAAAAAGTTGCAATTTCGAAGTCAACACACAAATTACGTGTCTTATTATGATGACGTTATCAGTTGTGACGTCATTTTATAAATGTCAAAAGAAGTGTTAACGAACAAAGAACGGTTGCATCATAGCTTTTCGTAATTGATCAGGGTAGCAAAATATAAAGCCAAAAAAATTCAAGGCTTCTAGGTGGTAAGAAAAGGTAAGAAATACATTAGTAAGATAACTAGTCACAAACGTTTTAAACTAGAGTTTTTATGCAGACGTTTCAATTTGCTGTGTGTTCTCCAGTGTAGTTTTTAATGTGGCATTTCTTCCAGTAGTTGGATTGGTTGCTCGTTCTGCTGAACACACCACACACGCGTTTTTTCTTGTTTTAGAGCTGCTTCGACAAATACGACCGGGACAGGAGTGGTGACATGAACTTCAGCGAGCTGGGAAACGCACTGAGAGGGGCAGGTGAGAGAGAGAGAGACAAACTGACTGAAAAAACGACGTTAAATTCAGTTACCTTCTTCTACTTTTCATGTTCATAGATTAACATAAAGCTGAAACTACTCTGTTCAGTTCGAGAAAAAATGCTACTATACTCAAAATTTGCATTCCATAGGATCTAGCTAGGACATTACTCGGGGGGCCACAAGTGGTTTTTCTGTCGCATCTTTCGAATGGTTCAGCCGCATAAGCTCAGTTTTTTTTTACTTTTCCTTTAATTTACGGTATCAAGTTTTTGTTGATACGTTATGGCTCGTTGCCATGGCAGCAGCAACTACTAAATATACCTTTTGCTAAAATGCTATAGTATCAAATAGTGACGTCATCGTAACGTCATTTTCAACTTCTTATAATAACTTGTAATAATGAATACAATTTATGTACTTTTTCTTGAAAAACAAAATATATGAGAAGAAAAAATAGGTCAAATTGCATCATTGTGACGTCTTTTCCATTATCCCCATCCCCGATTCTGCGGCACCAAAAAGGCCCGGGTAAGATAGTGTTAAAACCTAGAATAAGACAGCTTAGTTACGAGTATATTTTTGCAATCAGTTCTTCTGATGAAGGACTAACGCTCGAAACGTCGGCTTTAACAGGGACCGCGGAGGGGGTTTCAGTAATTGAAAATTATAAAGAGTTACTAAGAAAAAAGTGTTTTAGCCCCACCACTTTGAGTCACTTGTCAGCCCCACCACTTTCAAAGAAGCTCCGCGGTCCCTGTTTAAGCCTAGTTCACACTTGTGAAATAGGAGTAAGCACAAAGCCCAGGAAAATCCCAGTGTGAACACGCATGAAATAAGCACAAGCGCAAGAACAAGAAAAGGAAATAAATTCTTTTTTCGTTCGCTTGTTCTTATTCTTATTCTTATCTTGCTTTTTTCGCCAGTGTGAACATCCGTGAAACAAGCATAAACAACTGTTGCGCGTTCGTGTTTTATGCGTGTGAACACCGTCCTTTATGCTTGTTCTTGTGCTTTTGCTTATCTCACAAGTGTGAACCAGGCTTAACACCCAACCTTACAGCAAAAAACAAACCATGCCCACCCTTGTTGATCCAACCATATATTGAGCTTAGTCGCCCGCTCAGACAAAACCCCAGATTTTTTTTAAAACTTCAGTCTTCCAGTATAGTATACCAGACTGGAAAACTACTTCGTTCAGAAAGTTGTTTTTCAGTGTTGGCACTTCGTCAGAGCAAAGAACAGCTTGGTACCCAATCGTCTCGATGATAAAAAGAACACGGCCACACGTCGCTTTGCCGGGCATTTTCGAAAACGGAGATTTTTTTTCTCCGTATTTAAAAAATATCTGCTTCCACACGTAGCGATTTCGAATCGTATATTTAACAGTCCACATATAACCGGGTATTTTCGAAAACATATATTTTTTCTCCGTTTTAAAAATATCTGCTTCCACATGTAACGATTTCGAATCGTATTTGACAGTCCACACATAGCCGGGTATTTTCAAAAACAGAGATTTCTTTCTCTGTTTTAAAAAATCTGCGTCCACACGTAGCGTCTTCGAATCGTATGTGCGGAAGAGCGAGCCTGGATCATAAGCATTACGTCATAGTATTTGAAAACCTCCGTTTTAACCCATCCATACCAATATATATGATAAATCTCGGTTTTCAAAAATCTCCACCCTGGCGAGTTTATTTGAAAACCTCCGTTTTCGGTGCCCGAAAACGCCAGTTACATGTGGACAGTAGCCGTATTCGGAGAAAAAAAATCTCCGTTTTCGAAAATACCCGGCTACGTGTGGACGGGGTAAAAAAGAATACATCATCTTGACTTAGGGAGTATGTCGTTTTGCCAATGCAAATTTTAACACACTCACGATCTATGTAGGAGCAAAATGACGCTGCACAGCAGCAGGTTGTCCTAAAAATTTGTCAAAGTTTGCTCCTGGCAGAGTAGAAAAAGTTTGAATTTGAGGAATAGTGTGCTGTGAAGATGCAAAACGGTTGACCGGAATTCATTTTCAGGTTTCACTGTTTCACCAACGCTGACGAAAGCTCTTCTCCGTCGCTACTGGAACAGAAGAGAACAGATTGGGTTCGAAGACTTCATCCAGATTGTCGCTCGTCTGCGCATGCTCATGGGTAAGTGCCTGGACTAATCACGTTTCAGAATCATCATTTCTCGGGCCCATGGCAGGATCAAAAGGCCTGGAAACAAAAATACAACACCAGCGTCTTGTTACCAGGACCCACGTTCTTTGACGCCTCCGGCAGCATCTGTTTCTATACGCGCACTATACGCTAGCCTAAAGTCAAAACTGATCGTGATGTCGGAGTGTGAATGTCGTAGATCTGTGATCAATTTGAAAACAAAACTGATCTTTGTCAGAGCTGAGGTGTATGACGAAGATTATTTCTCAAGATTTCCAACCTCTTGACTCGGAGGTCAGAAATACTACATGTATGCGCCGACGCAATTTTCCCTTATGTAAACAGTCGATGCCATTTCGAACAACACTCTATTGTCGTTTTCATGAAAAAGCAAAGTCTTGATCGCGGAAATACAACTAATAGTTATACTAACCCTGACCCTAATCCAAAAAAACTGAAAATAACTCTAAAAGAAGAAACTAATAGGAAAAAGCCCAAAAGCCAAGCAAGACTCGGATAAAAGATTTACTGTGTTTTGAACCAATTCCAGTCCTATACAGTACACTACCACTACGCCAACAACTCGATTCCTTTCCGTTCACATTCCTCAACTCTGTATATATTTCAAATAGCATCAACCGTTTACGAAAGGGAAATTGGATCGCCGACATGTTGGAAAAACGCGAATTAAGCTCACTGACAAACAGATCATGTAGAAAGCAAGGCGAAAAATTAACACACAAGGATTTCTTATCTTGCTTTCTGTGAAAGGTCAATCGCACAATCTTTTTGGTCGAAAAAGTTACGTACTTCATGCTTTTGTTGTAAAACTTGGATTCTGGAAGCATTTAGTCTCCAAGGCAGCCGCCTTATTTGTCACTTGCTACCTTGCAGGCATGCGCAGTTATAATTCCGAAATGTCGATGGTGCCAGATCTCGTTGTACGCGATAGATCGCGCGGGCTCTGGGAGTCATTCTCAAGGAAATTTTAAAATCAATCTATACAGTAAATTGTTACCTTATTCATTTACAGCAAAATGAGACTCAATACTTCATTTTCTTGTCAGTCTCTGCTGCACACACTCCAGTACATCTAAAGAGATTTAATTTTAATTTGTGTACTTTGCCTAAATGTCTTAAAGTGTCTATAACCCTTCGGCTGATTTTGTTGATTTTAAATATTTAGAACGTCCCAAGAAGAATGGCAAATATTTTTTTTGATTCGACCTTATCTTTGTCCCGTAATTAAGCGTCAAAGTTGCCAAAATTGCCACGCCCTTTCTAACTGACCGTGTACAAAAGAAACTGTAAAGACTGGCACTAATGTGATGATGAAGTAGAACGAGTAAGTCAAAACCACCAGAAAAAAAGTTTGCCTCATGTTTTTGGGATAAACAGCATTTTTCAATCGAAAGAACGCTATAGACTTAGCTTGTTTACTTGTGTTACGTCACGCACACAAATTGGTCACCATTCCCCTTGTACTCGGTCAATTCAAAAGGGCGTGGCGATTTTGGCAACTTTAACGCAACGCACTTCAACGAGACTTTGACTAATTACTTTGAATTTGTAACAGCACTTGTTTCACTTTTGTATGTGTTTATTGTTTATTTCCCATTATGTTGTTATTTAATTTAAGAGAGGCCGCTGTCAAACACAAAGCGGGCAATAACTAAAAAGGCTCTGGTTACTTATTGTTTCCCACACCAACGCGGTGCAATTATTCCAAACGCGTTTGACAAAATTTTGACGCCTTATTTACTTGTTTCTTTCCGTCTTTACAAATGTAGATTCCTTTAGGTCGTCTCCAAGTTCCGGTGGTAAGATAACGGTAACACTGGACGAGGTGAGATGTGCTTTATTGTGCTCTAAATAAATGCGTTTCGCATGTGCGTGCGTTTGTACTTGTACATGTGTGTCGCTCGCGTCTCGGTGTGTATCTTGTGCGTACGTGTTCACGTTTTTATGTGTTCGCACCAAGGTGTCTAAACTTGTCTTTTAACTTTAAAACGTATGGTCTGAGTTGTCTATACTATTTACACTGGTTGTTTTGCGACCCAGCTCTAAAATATTCTCGATGTTCTAACTTGCGTCTTTATTTTTTGCTTGCAGTATTTGAGCAAATGCCTGGTTCTTTGATCCGGTAACCACTGACAAAGAATTCGAATAAATTTCAATTAATCTTTGAGCAGAGCATGTGGGTAATGAACAGAGAATGCGGTAATATATGTTATATTGAAGAACTTGAATCGTTTTGTAATTGATACGTGCACAACTTAATGAAGAAAATTTGCCGTTTTCAAATGTTATTGACAAAGGTAGTTTGTGAGGTTATTGTTCCGTTGGGCGAAGTTGCCAAAGTCCTAGCATTTTTCATGTTTTGGTCTGGCTTACACTGGAGATGAAGAGACTGGGTGTATGAACTCAACGAATTCATGATTGTTACATATATGAAGTACTCGTTGTAGATTCTTAAGCGTTTCCCTGTAGCGCTTTCCATTTACCACAGCAGTTGGAATTCCATTCCATTGGAAATCTTCGATTCGACCTCTACTCTTAGAACGAAAGATCCCATTGGATGAAAAGACAATATAAGTAACCCAAACCTTAACTCTAAATAGCATATTGTTAAAAAGTGTTAGTTGTTGTTACTGTTATTGTTCAGCAACCAATGGGATCTTTCGTTCTGAGAACGAACGGATCACCTCTGGAGGTATCCACTTAATTTCCCGTTCATACCGGTTGTAACGGAATAGCGCTTTCCATTAGTATACTGAATATTTTCTATCTCAGCCGAATCTTCGAGCGCACACTCGCGTCATCCACATTACACAAGGCTTGCGCGAAATTATTGACCAATCAAATCGCAGCTCTTCCGCCGATTGGAATCTCTAGAATCTCAAACTGGAAAATACGGCTAAATGGAAAACGCAGGGCCAGGTTGTTCGAAAGGGGGTTAACGCTAATCCAGGGTTAAAACCTTAACTCGCGTTTTGGTTTACTTTGTTGAAGATTGATTTGGGCTGTCATTTCGGGTTTACGTAATTGGGTTTCCTTGGAGTGTACTTCAGTAATAGTTTGGAAAGAGGGCCTGAATGGGGGTACCCAGTTTTCAGTAATCAGTTAATTTTTTGGCCGATTCTCAGTAATCAGTTAATTTTTAGCCGATTCTCAGTAATCAGTTAGACTTTTGGATATCCATTATCAGTAATCAGCTAAAATTATCCTCAAATCTCAGTAATCAGTTAAAATTTTAGTCGATTCTCAGGAATCACTTAACCCCATTCAGACCCTCTGGAAAGACCGGACCCGTTTCTTCATGAAGAAATTTAGTTTAAACTTTCGCCTAACCCTTGGTTAAATTTAACCTACTTATATAATTACAGATCACGTGTTCTGGAACCGTCTTTTACTTCTGCTGAGTGTAAGCCATTTATACTGTAAACAAGCATAATACTGGAGATCATAAAATAATGAAAGAGTAGTTTAATGAATCAATGTACAAATCCATAAAGTACTGGATGCCACAGTATGAAATTTCACGACCATAACACACGATGTTGTAACATCTCCTGCCACCACAAGATGAGGAGCTCATTTGTCTTAAGGGAGAGCAATACCTTTAATTTTGGTTTTGAATAGGGGATTTGGAGAGGATATTTAAAAGGGAAAAAAGTTAATAGAACGCAACACTGAAACACTTCCCCTAAGCGAGCAAGTGCCACTCCTCGGATAGCATACGAGCTGCCGTTCGTCCATTAAATATTAACTTAAAAATTAATTTTAAACTTACCTAAAATTCATAAAAACTAAAAGTTCCTTCAAAATTAACAAATCCCCCCACATCATTTTTCCACCCAAATTATCTCCAAAAATTCTCAAAATACTTGTTAATCTTTATAAACTAGGGTACTGTGCCGCTATGATTTACTTTTGAATTTTTCCAAATTTTAACCTAGATACCGACGATTATGACGTAATTGATCCTGAAAATTTGACTAAAGGTATTACTCCCCCTCAGAGCCGGGTGCAAATCTAGGAAACTCGCTTCCCAAGGTCAAAAGAGCCGGCCTAAAACACTTCTTCTTCAGTAGGAAAGTGGAAACGTTTTGCAAGTTTTAAATAAATAAATAACAAACAATTAAATAAATAAACAATAAAACAAACAAATGAAAGCCTATCATTGTTCCGCTTATGATTGTGAATATCATATATTGGAAACAAGTAATTATTCACTATTTCCATAGACCTATAGAACTTTGTAAACCACAAAACCACAAGTTTCCATTGCCATCGCTATCACACTGGCTAATGTGTACACTGTTGTCTAGATTTGCCACAAATCGAGCTTAAAAATTTAGGAGAACAAGGACACCCTCCGCGAAGCGCTCGGGGGAGCGGATATAGTGAATGAGCGAAGTCTAACTGTTGCCATACCATTTCCTTGTGTTTAAAGGCAGGATCCAAACACAATCGGGGCGGAACAGTACTTAGTTACTCTATTTACAAGTGCACGGACAATTAAACACACACATGCAACTATAAAAGAAAAAAAGAAAGAGGATGGGAGAGCGTTGTTTTTTCCTACAAGAAAAGCATTGTTCACCAATGTTTTTTCTTTTTGCGAGGCTTATTATTTGTCCATCAAGTTTTTTACTGCTTTGCCTATTTGGGAGATATCGACGTAGTCATCATGGTGGTGAAGCACGTCTAATAATGCCTCGTGCAATTTGGCTTTAAACAGTTTTTTAGGTTTTCCTCTTAAAGAAATTGGTGTCTCATTCCAGGTCCTTGCTCCGAATCTTGAGAATGCTTTAAACTGGATTTGTAATTTTGAGTGTTTTATGTAAAAATTGCGAGAAGCAGATGCGCGCGTGTTGTATGAATGTACAGTTTTGGTATCTGTAAAGAGATCGATAATATTATCTAAAAGACGAAACAAGAAAAGAAAACCTGTTAAGTAAAACGTAGATAAAAGAACTACCATATTTTGAACCCGTGACTGCTAGCATTCCAGTTCTATACGTACACTATATGTACTACCAAGAATCGCTTCAGTGCCGTTCATATTTCTTTACTGTATACATATTACAAATAGCATCGACCGTTTTAGCGGCGCAGCGGTCAGCCTTTGAAGAGAACCTAAAACGACCGCGAATTGTTAGGGTGAACCGGGGTCATGCTTTCCCGCAAAATGTTCAAATAATACAAGGGGCAAGTTTCAAATCTTACTTTATTCTCGGAAAATATCTTACTTTATTCTCGGAAATCCGAGAATAAGTTTCATAATTATGATAAGCGTTATAGCTCACGCCACTGGTATAGTGGAATACTTTTACTCAGATCGCGAAGTCATTCACGTGTACCTTGGACGAACAAATTATACTGAGGAATGGCACAAATCATCATTTCCAATTTGCAAGGATTTCTAGAAGCGTGCCATGCAACCCCACCCAAATGACTGAGGAATATTCCCCCAAAGAAATCACCCGATGCCGTCGCAACTAAATGCAAACTAGAACTCAAGCTTTTGTTTAAATAATTTATTTAACAGTATTCAATGTGTTATTTTGCAACAAAATGGGAACAACTAAAAAGTCTTCAGCGGCAATAATGGCGTCATTACCGTAAGCTTTTCTGCCCTGCTCTACTAGTCTTTTGACATCAGTGGTTTCTTTTTTGCCTTCCTCTTTTTTGCTTTCCGAGTATCTCTGACTAAAGTGGGTCAAAATGAGTTTCTTTGCCTTAATAGTTTTAGCAAAACTACCAGCCATTCCTAAAGAAAAAGCAGATTGAAATATAGCTAGTGACACATACAAAAAAAGTACAGTGGAATTATTTAAATTATGTTTTTGATACATAAAAAAAGTGAATTGATGCCTGAAGCCTTGTTTAGACAAAAGTGTTCGCCTGCACAGCAACCTATCACTTTTGTACATGTGGACACCAACAAACCCTAAGTCTGTTTTCTAGTCCAGAGAGTATAAAACTAGGGGGTAACATGTTTAGGTTAAAAGCTCACTAAAACTTCCAGCTGTTTTTGACATACCAGGATATACATTTTGGAGGGTAAGGTTAAGAAGATCAAATCATTGTCACCACAGAGCTCACCTGTCATCTAAATGCAAATCCAAGCCATTCTTTTATATGGAAAAATACAAGGTGCATTCAAGAAGCACTCCTAATTGGCTGACACTAGTCATCCTTGAAGAAACAATTAAGTCTCTGCCTTCCATTTGACTCTATACCACAAAGGAATTACCTAAGTCTAGTCTTAATGAATCATTACATCTTCAACTTGTATATCTAGGTTGATAGATATTTTGCACCTGTGAGTCAAAACCTGAAGATGAACATTTGATTGAAAACTTATGTTTTTACCAATTTTGCATACAAAGTTCTACCTTTTAATTATACACATTTTGCAGGTTAATCACCTAAGTTATTCAAAGTTTCTAGGTTTATTTTCCCACTTGTTTGGCATGTTGACACTATCATAAACGTACTTACTTGGTGTTGAGTGCCCCTGATCAATTGCCTTCTCCTCCATTTCATCTTCTAATGTCGCCTCATGAACAATAACATCGGCACCGATTGCCATTTTCATTATCTGTGAAGAGTCACAAGTGTCCCCAAGAATAACAACTTTACGACCTGGACGTGGTGCACCGAGAACATCCTCTGGTGAAATGATGCTTCCATCTGGTGCGACAACAGTTTCTCCATTTTTAATTTTGGCATATAAAGGACCAGGTGGAATACCTTTCTGCTTTAAAAGCATAGCATCAAGTTTACCAGGAAGTTCTTGCTCTATTATAATGTACCCATAGCAAGTGATGCGATGTTTTAGGGGTGCGGCTATAACTGTGATTGTTTTGTCTTGACACACTTCCCACACCCCCTCTGGGTTGGGAAAAATTGTCCTTCCAGGAAGTTCATTTGGATGTAGTTCTCCTGTTGCAGATAGTTCTGGTTTCCAGTTTTCTAGCACTGGTATGTTCCCACTTGTATCTAATTATAAGAATAAAAACAAAAACTATGAGAACAATGCCACTGATACTAACACTTTTGATGCTTTTTAGTCAGTTTTATTGATCAAGTTGGTAATACCACAGGCAACCCAAGCTCTTCCTTGTGCATCGTACCAGATTGTGGAGCCACTTGGAGCAAATATTGGGGATCACTGATATTTTCTTAGATCTGAATGTCTACCAGAAAATCACTATGTGGCAATCTATATGGTATATCTCACTTATAAATCAGTTATTATGCCTGATCTTGGGCTTCCTGGAATAATGTTTTATAAGTGTGAGAATATATATTTTTCAAATGAAGAGTCTCATGTGATCAACTTGAAAATATCTGGGATTAGAGAACTCAATAGGTGACTTTGCACAATACATGTGGGGAAAGGGGGAGTGGATGGGTAACCCAGGTGGAACAGACATTGAAGACCATTTTATTTATTATTATTTAATTATATGCAGTATTTATACAGGCGAATCCAATTCAGTGTTAACTGATTCCCTTTTGTCATGACCCGCCATCTTTGATTAGACGACACAGAGCTTCGACCCAGTGCAATGTTCATGAGCTTAATCTTTTGAAACGGCCCACCATAGACCTACCTACCTACTTGAGCATGTGCCACACGTCTCCAAATGAATTGAACTGAATACCCCACCATACTTTCTCTGTTTTTTAAGTTGAATCACACGCCCAGCAATTTTCTAACCTTGGCATCTCTGCCACCAACTTGGATTTGACTACACAGAACCTCGACCCTGCACAGTATTCATGAGCTTAATCTTCTTTCTTGGCCCGTTATCTTGGATTTGACCATGCAGTGCCTCAACCTGGTGCAATATTCATGACAAGATAGCAGATTTGTGAATGGGATATGAAAAAAAATGAGTACAAAGTTTAGAATTCTCATAGGAATTGGATCTCTAACTGCCACCCAGGCGGGTGAAATTTGATATCGACATCCCCCAAAATTTCAAATTCCCCTGGGGTTACCATGACCATCCTTCTTCCTTTCCCACCCACCCAAACATTATAAAATTAATCGACTTTACAACCATAAAAGCGCAATAGGGATAAATACCTGCTTGATGAAGCTCATGAACAACATAAGAAAACCCAAGATGAGATCTGGACAGCTCTAAATTGACCCTCACATATTTCCTCAGTCCCACTGGCCCATAGATCTCAACTGTCTCTTTGTCAAGTGCACAGTTTAATCCAAGGGTACACAAGAAACCTGGCAGTCCAAATATGTGGTCTCCATGCAGATGAGTTATGAATATTTTGTTGATTCTACCAGGCTTGATGGCACTTTGAGTTATTTGAATTTGCGATCCTTCGCCACAGTCGAACATCCAGCAACCGGTTTGGTGCCTGAGCACGAGACAAGATACGCCTCGCAAAGAGCTGGGATAACAGGATGCCGTGCCAAGAAAATGAAGTTCCATCTTAATTGAAATCTTCTATGATTTACCGGTACTAGTACTAGTGCTTTGAGTATGATAGTCTTCGGTGAAAACTATACTTTGGGATTATATCTATCTTCGTATCTCGAAGATAACATTTGGTATTTTGCGCGTAATCACACATGAGCAAAAAAAAACCTGAAGAAAAATAAAAATAAAAATCAAAGTTTACCAGGCATTCAAAAGACAGTATCGTCGAGACTGGACTGGGCACGAATGCGCGGCTGCTAAGTTCTGTTTAATTCCCAGTGCTCTTTGCGAGTTAAGCTGCGTGGTCGATTCCAAGATGGCGGACCTTGGAGTTCCAACTACAACTGAATTGAAAAAGCTTAAGGTTGTCGAGTTAAAAGCAAAGTTGCAGGAATTTGGACTTCCAATATCTGGTAACTATCTTTCCACAAATCTTTTGACTTGCTTTGTAGCGATATGTTGCATATTGAAAAATAAATTTGCGACGTCCTGCAGACGTTCGACAGACGACATCACCGCGCTATCGTCCTTCTTCGTGAAACAAATCTTGTTGAGGTTTTATTTCGTTGTGATCTTTGATTGTTCCGGTAGATTTAATGGCAATCTTTGTTATTAAAGGTTTATATTTTGTCAAGATGTTTGATTTATTAGCACTTAAGACGTTTATTAAGTCTCAACTTGCATTGTAGTTACTAGTTACTATTTGATTTATCACGTGGAAATTGCTACAGTGAGGCCTAGTTTAGACATCGTGCTTTCACCGCACCGAACTCAATTCCATTTGGCGCGGTGTCTGGCACGGTCAAAGCA
>JAOBYH010019566.1:0-12652 GCA_025403525.1 Umimayanthus kanabou | reverse complement strand
CCCCTCCAATAAACGTTGGTGCTTCTCGAAAAGGTCTAAACGTTTACGAGTTAATGAAAAATATAAAGCTATCTCTGGTAACATATTCTATCGTGATCAGAAGGCCAAAAAAATTTAATAAAGAACCAGTTACCAGCTTGATGTCCACTTTTGGATAAGATCGTCTCCCATGCACGTTAGTTTCATCTAAACTCAATTACAATGAGGTTGTTTTTTATCAAGTCCCAGATTGTCTTGTCACGGCAACCGCTTGCAGCGTGTACAGATCGCTGTTGCTAGCTTTGTACTCAATCGTTATTCTAGTACGTCTGATAGAATAGAGACTTTAACTTATCCAAGATAATATGGAATGCCTTGTAAAATGAGGAATGGATATCCTACCTAAACTTGAACGACGCAAACCTGTCCGTAACCTAAGATCTTCCAATGAACTGAACCTTGTTGTTCCAACTTGTTCTGGGACCTACATGCAGGTGGTTATCTTTCGCCATCTCTAGAAACAGGATCTTGAGCGCAGCATTATGTCTTGTGAGATATTTTGTCTGCCCTAGTGCGCTTCACCCTGACAACACATGTGCAACAGTCTCCTGTCTTTTGTCTTAAGTTCTGGTCTTTCTTGCGCTGTATATCTTAGTGAATAGGAGTTGTTAGTGAGTAGGAGTTGTTGGTACAACTCATGGATTTCTGCCACCGAGTGTGTTGGGGCAGTCTTCCAATCCGACATCCAGGTGAAGCATTCCTTGTCCAGATTTTCCTCATTCCATCGGTTTTCCACCAACTTTCCCTGCCATCTCTCCTCCTCTATCTTCTCAATTTGCCTGCTCTGCTCTGCGTTCTTGGCCCATTTTCCGATCTTTTGCTTTCCCATCACCTCATCTTCTTTGGGTTCCGTAGTTCCAGCTTCATTCCTAGCTCCTCAGCATATCTCTGCGCGTCTTTCATAAGAGATCTTGCATAGGGCTGTTTTCTCTTCAAACTCTCGGACAAGTTCCATTGTTGAGTCTGGGTTGGCATACAAATGCACCGCAGCCTTAATCTTGGTGATCTTGTGTTCTGATTCCAATGACCTCAGCCTTCGTCCGTCGACATTTCTGGGTAGATAGAGTAGCTCTGTGGAGGCTAGTGGGTGTTTCGCTCCATTCTCGACCATAATTTTTCTGGTCTCGCGATCAATTCTTTGCATTTCAGCTATGGGCCAGACATGAGTCTACATGTGTGCCAGCACCGGAGTGCAAATTGTTTGGCTGCCATCACCTTGTTGTAATCAGGTAGAAGGCTCGACCATATCAGCGAGACCCTCTTCAGGTATTCTTTCTCACCGTTCTCGAGTACCAGTTGTCTTCCTGTTTCTTGTTCTCTGGTACTCCCAGAAATCGGTACTGGGAGCCCTCGTTCAAACTCTTGATATACTCAGATGCTTCAGTCCTCATTCCAGCTGACTCCTCCAGCTGTCCCCGTTTGATATGTACTACTGCGTTCTACTTTAAACCGACATCGCCATTGTTCCTCGGGTCTCCTTCATTACTCGTCCCAGCTTCCCCTCTGAAGCTGCATATACCTTCACATCATTAATGTACAGCAAGTCAGGGATCTTAGTACTAATAGGCTTCCATAGGCGGTAGCTTTCTGTAGCTTTCAGCTTCCATGCGACTGGATTCATGCTGAGAGTGAACAATCGGGGACATAAGGCGTCTCCTTGCGGAAGACCCTTGCTGAATTGGATGCGCTCTGATTTAGGGCAAAACATTCAACTGATCATGCAATTCTCTGCATTATTGACAAAAACCAAAGAGCAACTGATGAAAAAGATTTCTCCTGTGGAATATTCTTAGACTTCAGTAAAGCTTTTGATACAGTAAATCACAAGATCCTTTTAAAGAAATTAGAAAACTATGGTATAAGAGGTATAGCAAAGAACTGGTTTGCTTCATAACCGACAGCAAACTGTGATTATTAATAATACAGCATCAGACCTACAAAATATCTCATGTGGCATTCCACAAGGATCTGTTCTTGGACCCATACTACTTTTGATATACATAAACGATTTTCATTCTTGCTCTAAACTCTTTGATTTTCACCTCTTTGCTGATGACGCTAAATTATTCTATAAACATAGGAACCTTGCCGCCCTAAAAACTATTAAAAATGCTGAGCTAACTAATGTACAGACTTGGCTTTGTGCAAGTAAGCTTTCTATCCATATAGAATAATCCAACTTTGTAATTTTCCTTCCAGCACAAAGGAAATTGCAATTTTTGAAATGTTAATCTCTTTCCAAATAACAAACAACTTCAACAAGAAAAGTGCATTGAATATCTTGACATTTTAATTGATTCTCAAATCAGTTGGAAACCCCATATTGAGAGTATTACCAAAAAGCTTTAACGCAGTGCTGGTATCTTATCAAAGATCCTCCATTTCGTTAATATTGATATTCTTAAAAATCTTTACTATTCACTAATTTATCCATTTCTGATATATGGAATAATTGCCTGGGGTAATACATATCACACCACAATTAATCCTCTTTACATCTTACAAAAAAAGCAGTACGTATTATGAGTTTTTCAAATTTTGATGAGCACTCCACTATTTAAACTCCTAAATAGTGTTCAACTATGTGACCTTGTTAGATTTCACACATCAACATTTATGTTTAAATTTTGTAATGGTTTATTGCCCCCTGCCTTTGATCGCTTTTTCACTCCTGTCAAAAGCATTCATACAAATACAATACTGGGTCAGCAGCAAATCAGTCATATATTACATACCGAGAGTAAGAACTAATTATGGCCTCTATAATATTAGGTTTAATGGCCCAAAATTATTGAATTCAATTGGAGAGGACATTAAACAGTCCAGTTTGAAAACATTCAAAGAAAAATTGAAAAGGAAATTTATAAATGTTTATTTATTTTTATCTATTATCGTGATTGCTATATGTTATGTATTTATATATTAGTTATATATTTATTTGCTGTTCCTTGCAGTATTATAACTAATCTTAGGTTGTATATACATGCTCATGTGTTTATGTACGTGTGTCTGTGCGTGTTTGTTATTTTTGGTAAAACTGACCAAATCATGTAAATTGTAAATTATTTCTGCAAAGTCTGGCTTCCTGATCCTTTAATCCTTTTCACATGTTACTTTTCCTCATTTCACTTGTAACTTGATTTTTAAGGGTGAATAAAGAGAGTTGTTGTTGTTATTGATGTCTTGAAACCTTGCATTGTTCTCACTAGTATTTTGGTGTTCCACTTCTTGGATAGCCTCGTGACTACATTCCCGAACTACTTGGGAAAACGGTGTAGGGCGAACATCTCATTCAACCAGCGATGATCTACTGAGTCAAAGTCCTTTCGCACATCAACCCACGCCATGCTTAGGTTTCTCTTCCCGTGTTGACTGTCTTGATACACCATTCTATCAATCAACAGATTCTCAATTGTCCCGCTGCAGTTCTCTTTCGCTCCGCGCTGTTCACCTTGCATCAAACCGTGTACGTCAAGGTGTTGGTCAACTGGTCTCAGGAGGCAGGACGTGAACCAATTATAGACGGTGTTGAGACAGGTGATAGGCCTTTGGTTCTTGATTGAAGAACTCACCTGGTTTCTGTAGAGACGTCTTTCCCTTCGTAAACCACCTTGGTATCTTTAGATCTGTGTTTGCTATGGCCTGAAACGCCCTGGCAACGCCCTCATGGGGACATAGGGAGAGTTTGTCTTCTTCCACCGGAAGTTCACAATACGGTCTGGGCCTTGCGCGCTCTAATTTTGTTTCTTCGTGATGACCTTTGCTGCTATGTCATTGGATAGTTCGAAACAGTTGTCCGATGGTTCGGGGACTTTCTCTCTTATCGCCTCTATAATCTCTTCAAGCCATTCTGCCTCACTGTTGCCGGTCCCTTCTCCCTCCAAAAACGACTTCTAGATTCACATTCACTTAAACCGTCTTTCTTGGTCTTCTCTATTCTGTAATCCTCGGTCATATTTTGGTTTAATTTGTCACAGTCTCTTCCGTTTTCTATGGTCTTCTTGATACTCGCGTACAATGGCTGGGGTCAAGCTGGAACTGCTTCTTTATCCTTCTCGCTTCTTCACGTTTCATCTTATTCCAATAGCTTCTTTTCAGTTCCCTCAAGATTGACTTTTGCTTTTCCACAGAGATTGATTTGCATTCTTTCATAAGTTGAGAGCCCGCTTCTCTTTCTCTTTCCCTTTCTTTGTTATTATTGTTCGCCTTAATTCGAACATTTTGTTTGGGAACGATTTGTTTTTAGTCTGCATTCAGACGGCTGAATTCCGAGAAAAACCCCGAATAATCTTCATGATCCGGTTGTTCCAAGCCCGATTGTTGGTTTTATTAAAATAAAACCAACAACAACAACAATACATTTTATTTGCACTTTCATTTACAATGATAATTTTTACGATAATACAGTCAAAATCCTTAAGTATAAGTGGAGGCCACCTTTGGTAACCATAAGGGCTAGTTGAAAACAAATGGCCTGTATAGAGGAAATTTACAAAGATTAATGGTCAGAATTCCATCGACGGTGATATAGTACTACAGACAGAAGCCTTAATTATTAGAGAAAGGCCCCTGCCCGTAGTACTATAAAGTACTTACAACATTATAAAAGTTCCAACTAAATGTACAGTTATATATATATATATAAGCTAAATAGCAGTCACACTAAGAAACCTGTAGGGTTAACCCAGTATTAGCACTAATCGGGCTTTGAACAACCGGACCCAGGGCTATTTATTTTCGGATCCTTTCTTTTTTTTTTGCATTTCGGATAATTTTCGGACAAAATATCGAACACTCGTCGAAACATACCTAGAGTAAATTTACGGATACAAAACATGAAGCAGTGCAATCAGTGATGGTGGTAGTCCTCAAGGTTTTACAGATTAACCGATGAGATAATATCACAAATTAATAAATCTGAGCTTGGATCGAAGAGATACCTACTGCAAAATGGATTTATATAATTTTTTTTTCTTAAAAAAAAAAACAACAAGAATATTTCCAGTGATACAAGAACGACATCTGAGCGGCCCTATAGCTATATATCGTGTACATTGGTCTTGGAAATGAGAGTGCGTCGCCCAAAAAATTACTTTGAAGACTTATACTGCACTGAATAAAATATCGGATAGTTCTATTTCTTGGGCACTTTTTTGTCCGAAATTAAATTTGTCTGAAATGTTTTGATGTTAGTGTATTCACAACCATTTTGGACAAATCAGTTTATCTTCAATAACATGTCAAAAGCACCAAAAAGGTCCCCTTAGGGGGACGGTCTATACAAATATCAATTGCGTACAAAAATAGTATTAACTCAATTGGCTTGAGCAGACATGTACAAGGCATTGACAGCACAGAAACACATTGTTAAGAAATATGTAAATTGGGAGTCTGGTGTTTAATAAAGGAAGAGTGAGAGACTGCGATCGCCTGAGGTATCGGCCGGTATTTAATAAATAGAATGGAGGTCATTCTCAGAAAGAGTGCGAAATTGAACCTTCGTATTATAATAACTGAAATAGCTCTGACTTTGCTAGGGGTTATTGTAAACGGTAGATCATGATACAATGTGTACTTTGCCAAAATATTTTTGCATCATCTTCAGTGTCTTCGCTACGTTACAGGCAATTAAGTTACGTTTCTGACACGCAAAGAGTTGGGTATTGCAAGTACTAATGGTACCAGCATTTACTTTCGTTTTAATTGAACCGTTTGAAGAAATGTGGCAACGTATGTTACATTCCACAAATTCACCAAAAAGGTACACCTCAACAAAAGCATTTAGACGACAGCCATGCACTATCATGATGAGTATATACTCCGGCACATTAAGACGTGAATCCACGTTGAGTTTTTGCAAATATACACTTAAAAAGAACAAAAAATCTCATTCACTTTTAATACAATAACAATACAATTTGGAAGTAACAAAAATGACAGAACGAGCGTAACTTGGTAAACCAAGTGTCACGTGATCACCGCAAGCCAGGACAATTGACAAAAATACACGGAAACTCACATTTTGATCGCGAACACTAATTCAAACAATCAATCGTTTAACAGAACTTAAAGAATTACAGATTTACATTTATAATTTACTACAAATTACAAATAAGAAATGTGCAAGCCAGCTGTTGTTCCCAGAGGCCTTATATTTAATCGAGACAGTTGGCCGTAATAATATAAGTATATACAAAAGAGGTCAAAAAAATTCCAGGCTAAATTAAAAGTTACAAATGAAATTGATTTTAGTGTCAATAATAATAGGGACCGAGAAAAACACATAGACAAACAATCACAAAGCAGAATAGAAAAACAAATTCTCTCAATGACGTTCGACCATCTTTCTTCTAACATTAGCACTGCATGAAAACCGATTCCAACTGGAACGTACCATGACATGACTAGTGCGACTAGTGTAACTAGTGTTCTGCCTTGGCATTTAAGAAGAACGACCGACATCCTTTCCAGTTTGATTGATATTCAATTTAGCACTTGTCATAACCCTGCATTAGTGTTTTGTTTGCCGTTGACCGCATAAAAAAACGATTTTTCCGCGCTAGGAGGTCACTTGAGCAGGCTTAAGTTGCGACATATATAAACATAACAAAAGTTTATGATATACGATATCGCTTAATGATGAGAAGTTTCCAGATGAAATATTTTATAACAACTGAACAACACCGTCCATCTACGTTTTTCAAGCTCATTTTTCTCTCTCTCTAGACCCTTTGTCTTAATGTACCTGAGGACTAGGACAGTTTGGTTCAAATCGTAATACATCAACATCAAACAATCAGATCCGTTTGCTCTGCAGGAAAGTTGCCTTAGGCTAAGTTTAAATATAAATATAGTAGCTTCAACACGACCTATTTGAAAGTAAATAAAATAATTTCAATAGCTAGCTACGGACTAAGGAGCAGTTTGTTTCTGTTTTATAGATGTTTATTTTGAGACAAGCATTTCTTGGTGTAGTCTGCAACAAAAACCCTTGCAAAACGTCTGTTTCTTAGTTATGCACTTCTTCAACCAAAGTATTCTTATCGACCTATAGACATCGATGCCTAGACAAAAAAATTAAAAGACCTTAACTAATTACTAATGCTAAAGCAGTATTAAAGAATAGGTCTCGCGACAGCCTTTTAAAGGATTTTCAGTAGCACTTTACCCGATGGCCCATGGGCTTTAGACGTGACACAACGTCTATATTAGGACAGCTTGTCAGTCGGTTGTTTAAATCGTTGGAGACTTTCGGCGAACATGATAAATAGCCAGTCAAAAAGTGCAGTGACTAATGGAGGTCCAAAAACTGTAGTTCGATGTGAGTATCAATCTTATGTTTTGTAGAGAAAGAATGTTGTAGAGAGCATTGCACGGCCAACTGGAGATGCGGGTTATGTTCGATGTTGAAAATGATCTCTCACGAACAGGGGGAAGCGCCGAATGAGAGAGAGAGAGAAAGAGAGAGAGAGAGAGAGAGAGAGAGAGAGAGAGAGAGAGAGAGAGAGAGAGAGAGAGAGAGAGAAATTTTTTTACTAAAGCGAAGATAAACTCGTATCTCCAAGTGGCCATGTATAATATTAATATTCAGTTTGTTTTATAAATCTGGGTTTAACTGATATTCTGGCGGAAAATCTTCAGATTTTTCCGGAACAGTTTTTACCACTCGAAAATAAAATTTGAATCTTCGCGTAATTGGTATCAGTGAAGACATAGAGTTTTAGAACTCCAGAGAAAAATCTCGGTATTTCACCTGAATGTATATATTACGTCTTGTATAACAAGTAGTATTTATCATGAAAGACGCCTTCACACTGTAACTTAGAGCTCTTCAATTACTCATTTGTAAATCGTGAATATACAAGTTAGGGGATACTGTTTCACAATCAGTTCGCGGGATGATCTTGAGTTTTGTATTTTCTTATTACAAAGTTAAGTAGTATCTAGGAGTATTTTTTTCTCACAAACCCGAGGTCATTTTACAAGCTTTATTTTTGCTGTTCTTAATTTTTCGTCGGCTTTTCAGCCTCAAATTGTATTTCAAACGAATATGCGAGCCTTTGGAGATTTTCAAGTATAAGAGAAATAATACTTAGAAATTCGGGAAAAACGCAAGATAAAAGAAACAACTATCGAGTTTATTGATTATATGTTAATCACTATTATTGAAGATATTAAGATAAATACTTTGCCCGTAATTGCAGGAACAAAATCAGACACAGTACAAAGTACGAGCATAAATAGTTTGGAAGATCTGAATTTAATTCGGAATTGTTGGACCAATCAACCAATAGCAGAGATGTTGACCATGACAAAAAATTGCCTGTTACCAAACTGAAAATGACTGGATTATTGCACGCCATATACCCTTTTTCAGAGTAACATTCAACCACTCACATTTGCGATTAGCAAATGAATTGCAGAACTGAATTTTGCCGACAAAACATCAACCAACAATTATAGAACTAAATAGTTTACTCGGACAAATCAAATCTGACGTGAGCCTGCCCTTGGATCGAAACGCTTGAAAACTTATCATTACTATATTGACATGAGCTGTTCCTATATTTATCTAATATTATCACAATTACTGTTAATTAAAAAAATAAAACTGCATCAAACTAGTTATCTTCATATATCGTTTGTTGAGTGTTAAGCATTCTAACTGACAATGAAACACAACACAAGCTCACTTATCGCATGGTAAAGGATACTCAATTACCACACAAATCGATGAAACGAGAACCGAGTTGCCGACCATGTCAAGAAAAAGAATACTACCAGACGTTCAACCACAATACATGTAATTCAACACCAAGTGTGACTTGAGGAGAGTCTTTCTTCACATAACCACACCATACAAGAAATAATTATGTGATGAACTGATCAACAACTAATGCAGCCGACCAACTGTGTTCTTCTACATGAGTGGAACATTTTCACCATCATCTTAACAGCACAGTAAGCCATGTCAACTATAGATCTACAGACTGAACCAGCAATACAACATCTCCATGAGCCAGACAACAACTATACAGTATCCTGAACGTTGAGCAATCAATAATGAACAGTCAGTGAACTGTTAAACAAAGTGAAAATATATGAAATATATAAACTGATGATGTGATTCACACTCTACGACTTCAGTTTCAGCCGGAGGCTAAAAGTGAAGGGGTGAGTCTTGTTGGGCAACAAGAATACCAAAGTCAATTGTAAAGTTTGCATTACTTTTAGTATTTTAGCAAAAGCGAAATCAGTTGAAATTAAGAAACTATAACTAAAAGAGGTTGCGTATTTTATTCATAACCGACATTGAACTACACAACTGTAGCTGCTGTTCAACGTCCGTTTAGAAACAAGCAAACAATAACATTAGAATAAACTAAGGTTTTTCTGATTATGAGAAACTATTCTATATCACGCTATTCTTTGCGGTGTTTCAATACATGAAAGCTAAGAACATGGTAGATGTTTCGTGACTTGTCTTAAAGATTTGATTGAGAAAACAGACTATAAAAAGAACAAATGGCCTTCTGGTCACCTGTCATGAAACCACTTTTAAGTAGCCGGACTGTCTGCTTTTAGGTTGCCATCAAAGAGCAAGAAACACGAACAACTTTTAGGTGAATCCAGCTGCCGTATTCTTAGCCTCGTTGATTGAATTTACAGATAAGTAATGAAAGAGACAAAAAACTTCAAGGCTAAGTAACAGAAGAGAAAAGCTTTTAGAGCTAATGGAGATAACAACTTTTAATGTTAAGATTAGGTGGTGGATAGATAGGTGGTTTATTTAGCTAAAAACTTTGCAGTCTTAAAGACTGAAGTACGCTGAAGCTTTACAATTTTATAATATATGATAACAAAATGAGAGTATCAAAAAAGTTATATTAGAAATATTAAAACTATTTATATAATCTATGTATGTAATTGTTTATAAGTGGAGGTGGAGTCAGAGTATATAAAAGCTACTATTACATTAAAATTGTTAAAATTATTTATACTAGTCTATATACGAGCTACATTAAAATTTATAAAACTTTTCTGGCAACGCTTAGTTTTACATGTGGGACGGACGAAACGTCGGTTCTTTCTAAGATTATAGAGACTAGCATTGGTTTCGGGTAAGAGACTATGTAGCCTATGTCTCTGATTGGTTACAGTCTCATCTGTTCACTTATATCCTGACGTCTCTTGAACAATGCCTGGAGACCAGCCTTCTCTAACGCCTCAGCGTACCTATGCTCAGGATAAATAATTTGCATTGCACGTTTCTGTAATCGTTCAAGGTTGTTGCTCAGATAGTTTGGAAGTGAGTTGTGATATACCTGGCATGAATATTCCGTCAACGGTCTAATGCAAGTTACGTAGAATGATACTAATTCCTTACACGCCACCTTTGAACGCTTCAGTTGTCTGAGAAAATACAATCTCGAAGCTACCTTACTTATTGTTTCGGAGATATGGGTGTTCCATCTAAGATCACTACTCAGGTTCAATCCGAGTAACTTAGCATTGTCAACTACTTCGAGATTAGTGTCATTGACTTTAACAGGATCGAATTTCTTATCAGTCTTGGAGAAACCAATCCTGAGTTCTTTACATTTAGTTTCATTAGGCTGGGATTTGTTTGCCTTAGATTTGTTACTCAGTTCATCTACTGCATCTTGGATCTTGCTTAGTTGGTTCTTTTCCACTGACTCTGACATAGTAATGTCTTCGACGTATTTCCACAGCTGTACGCCAGAGATGTTAAGATCGTTTATTATTATGATGAAAAACTCCAGCGGGTATGGATTGCCACTCTGAAAACAATCTTATCTGAGTTTCACTCTCTGTTTTCGATCTTGAAGGAAGTCGACAATCCAACTCAGTACTTGGCTTGGGAGGCTGTAGCTGCATAGCTTCTTGACAAGAATGATGTGGTCAATAAGGTCAAATGTTTTGCAAAAGTGGAAAAGTACGACTGTGGTGGTGGCTCCGTTGCCATCAGTTCTATTCAGCCACGAATGTGTCATGTCAACGAGAGTGTGAACCGTTGATGAGTTTGGAATAGTTCCAAATTGTTGGCTGACGATCTTTGCATGCAAGGACGGCTGGCTTAACAAACATTCCCACCACATATTTCTCTGCTAGTTTAGGCAGAAGTGGAGTGCGGGATTTGGGGCGTAAGTGTTCATTGATGTCAAAAATTGGCCTTTACTTCGGGATCGCTATAATTTCCGCTTCTTTCCATGCGGAGGTGAGGCAACCTTCTTGGTACAAGGTGTTCAAGATATCTTGGACTGGGTCGGTAAGCAGGTCCGCGTTCTCATTGAGCAGCCACCCAGGTATCCCATCGGGCCCTTTGGCCTTAGTGGGGTTGATGGCGGAGAGTTTCTTGAACACGGAGGCAGCAGTAACGACCAATGTAGACTCAGAAGGAAGGTTTGAGTCGAGAGTAGGTTTCTTTGTCAGTTGCTGGAAGTCCTTCATTGGTGAGAGGAAGCCGTCGTTAACTAGGCTTGCCAGGGCCGCGTCGGTAGTTACACCTGCGTCTCCGTTGTTTAAGCGTGTTAAGGATTTAATGATGTTCTCTTTAGCACAAAACATAAAACATTTAACGTTAAGAAATGAAAGATAATAAACTTGTTGCTGGGACTGAAACAGCTCAAAACATATCTCCAATTAGACTGTAAAAGCGTATATTTAAACGGTTTGTAAAAACAGCGTAGTCAGTAGAATATTTTCGAGAACTCGACAGTCATAGACGAATAATCGAAGAGACACTTCCCCTGAAACTGTTGTCCGCTTGACAGAACGAGCCACCCTGCTCGCATCGCCTTGTCACTACACTTTCATAAAGTTCGGCTGCAATGTAAAATGGGAGTCTGTTTCGAACCACCTTAAGTAACGAACTTTAATATTTTGTTTTCAAACATTGTTGTGTCTCCAAGTATTGTTATGGCTCTTAATGTTCTCCAGATTGTTCTCAAATTGCTCTTAAATTTTGGGCGATCTGAACTTCACTGTTTTTAGAAAGTTGTTCTTATAGAGAAAAATGTGCAGCCGTTTGGTCCTCTTGTATGTTGGAGTGTCGTGGCGATTCGCCTCGACAATTGAAGACTGGTAACCAATAAACATAAAGTTTTCCTCAAACCTGCAAAGTTAATTGCTTCCGAAATGCTCGTCCTCGATTCGATTTGTAGCACAGTCTGCCAGCGGAAACCGTCGAATGTCGTGGTGATTTGCTTCCACAATTGACGATTTGTAATCGGTAAATATAAACTCGTCCACAAATTAAACCTGCAAAGGTCAATTGCTTCAAATGCTCGTTCTCAATTCGATTTGTACCACTGTAGCTGTGGAACAGTCTGCCAGCGGAAATCGCCGAATCTACGATTTTGACCATTGTTAAAAGAACCCTATAGAATACCATTTAATAAAACTTATGTTGCGCAAATTCATCAAATAATTTCATCTGCCCATTACATGCAGTTATATAAAATTCAGTACTAACAAAATAAAATAAAAATTAACAGTATTATGATTAAACCAAACTATCCATCTATCTATCTATCTATCTATCTATCTATCTATCTATCTATCTATCTATCTATCTATCTATCTATCTATC
>JAOBYH010019455.1:0-12655 GCA_025403525.1 Umimayanthus kanabou | reverse complement strand
GGAATCCATGGCCTTACCATCCCCTTCTCTCCCATAAAACCACCCTTGCCTTCACCCCCTCATAAAACCAGCATCAACACACTATTAACCTATCGATGTACACCCAAGCTGGATTGGGGAAAGAGGTGAGTGGGTAGCTATTTCACCGCGACCATCAGAAAATATTAAATATATCCGAAAATAATTACGGGCCACCCGAAACCAAATCAACCATCTGAAAGTAGATACGTACCATCAGAAAATAAACGAACCATCAGAAAAAAAATCGACCACCAGAAAAATCAAATATACCCGAAAAGAAATACAGACCACCCAAAACAAAATTGACCATCAGAAAATAAAAATTTACCATCAAGAATAAATAATTACATCACCATTAAATAAATCGGCCATCTGAAAGAAATTGCAGGACTATCCGAAAATAAGTATGACCATCTGAAAATAAATAAACAACTAGAAAAAAAAAGTCGACCATCAGAAAATACATTGACCATATAAAATAGATAGACCATCAAGTGGTCAAGGCTTACCGTGCGTCTGCGCGCGGGAAAGCACGAGAGAACCGTTTGAGGGGCACGAGGCGAAGCATGGACCACTTCTTTTAAGACATTGCCACTGCCACTTTTTCAGTATTTATAAAAAAAATACACGTAAGCTGCCTGATAAAGTACAGAATTCTCCTAAACTGATTTAATAGACGCACAGTCGTGCGAGATTTAGATGCACGCTCGCGCCATACAAAAAGCGCGCAAAAAATTGCCAGTGTGTTCTAAAAATAAATAGACTATTTTAAACTAAATGAACCATTAGAAAACTAAAAAATCGACCATCAGAAAAAAAAGTGTAATCAGACTATAAATAGATGTAGACCATCCAAAGATAAATAGACCATCCGAAAGTAAAGATCGACCATCTGAAAACGAGTTCATTAATTTTGACACTAATCCCGCTCCATATTTTGGTAACCATTAGCCCTACTGTGTGTGGAGTTTAACCAGTTTAAAAACCAAACGTTACTTTGAACAAGCGAAAGATATTCTCTAATATAGTGATTGTTCCGGTGGTCTGACGTTAACCCCCTTGTCTCGATCCCGGGTCTCGATAATATTTCCGTTTCCGATTTGTAATGGTATTTATATCAGTATATCAGTGAGTTGTTAGAATTGAGAACGTGACAAAATAAAACTGATCTGACCTTCAGACCTTGGCTTGGATTAAGCGAGAAATCAGAAAAGATTAATGGTTAGTTGAAGTTCTAAAAAGGTTCAAAATTGTGGTAAACTAAACTGTTATGGCGAGTGTTGAATTGTATAAACATAAGTAGTTTTTCCCATTTGAGCCTTCTCTCTGATAGATACAAATAGGAATGCATCTATCGCGCCTCCCGTGTTTACGTGCCTGACAATAAGAAGCTCCAAACCTTACTGCAGGTCGACGATGTAAGTTGTAAGACTTCCGCTAGTATTATGTTTACAAACAAACGCAATTTGGAAGAAGATACATGGCCAATGGCATGACTGTGGGTGATATTCTAAGTTCAAGGTGGCTAGTCATTAATTAAGGCGGTTCCGGCAAACCAAGTTTTTTTAAGTACCACATTTTTACGGTATCCTACTAATGATCGCCTACTAATTTTCTTTTCATTTCAGCAACAATATATATAAGTTTCCATTTAGGTAGGTATTTCATCAAGCGAATGTTGAGTATTAAAAACAAACTGAATGAATAACTAAACGTTCTCTAAAAGTACATTTTTTTGCGGAAGCTGTCAGAACCCACACGCGTGTTTTTCATAAGTAACTGTCCTCATTATAAGCTTTGATATATTTACAGTTACGTTTACACAAATACTCTTGTGACCCTTGAATCAAGAAATAACTTTTTAAGAATTCAGAGATTCAGATTTTCTCATTTCTCAATGTTAATTTGTGAAAATAAGAGTTTTACTTCTTCTTCACTTCCCAACGTTTTAAAAAGTCGGCGGCACCAAGCAGTCCTCTATTTGAAGAAATGACTGTATGTCTAGCGTGTAACATATAGGGTAAGTTATTCATATATGTTAAGCATGTGAAACACGACACTCTTCTCCTTCTCTATCACTGTTGTTGCAACTGCCATGCTGACAAGCGTCCTTAGCCATTTCCTTCCTGTTTTCTTTGGTGCATTTTCAAAACAGTGGACCTCACACATGGATTGTAAAACAAATGCAGTGCGTGGCTTTTAAAGGATTCAACACACAGTCGTGACAGGTCGTGCGTACTGACAACCTGTTTCTGTGTAAAGCGAAACATTAAATTTGTTGTCGGTTCTGAAAACAGAAAATGAACTAAATGAAATAAAGACTCCTCTTTACTAGAATATTTGATTTACCAATTTACATTTCTTTCCCCGAGGATAATGGGAGGGCGAGTATCCGGTATCTGCTTAACTCCAATTTTTGGAATATTTGCATTTTTATTGGGTATATTTCATTTTTTTTATTGGGTATACAGGATGAAACTCCCCCAGGCCCACCCTGGTAGGTTGGTCGTTGCTCAGAAACCTCTATTGATATAGGGATCTTTCTAAGTTCCCTGTGCGTTATTTAAAATTAAAATTAACTGTGAAATGACTGCCAATTTAACTGGTTTGAGCGTTATTGACAATAAAGATGTGAGATCCTGACTACCATGAAGCTTTCTCAGCTTTTAACAAAAATATTAACAACTGTGGCTCGAGTACGGTATAGGCTACTATAAATGTATATACTTCTCTCTTTTTATGTTGTGCTGCGCACGCGCCCAATAACTGAGTACGCATGCCGGGTATCTCACAACGCGCTTCCCCATGAGTATAGTATCTATGTGAGGACCTGGAGAGGCTGCAGAAGCGCGCACTCCTGATTGTGTTCCCAGGCCTCTCGTACAAAGAAGCACTTGATGACAGTAATCTGCCCATCCTCAAGGAGAGAAGGGAACACCTAACGGCCAAAATGTTCAGGAGTGGAGAAGGACGGACACAAACCACACAATCTGCTACCGCCTAGGAACAGCTGCAGGATCAATCTCAGGTCCAAGCGTGTTTTTAATGTTAGTTTTAAAACAAACAGATTTAGAAACACTTTTACTGTAAGTAGCCTGCGCCGCAGACTGTCTAATCCGTTGGTTTAAAACCACTGTTTGACACAAACAAACCGGCTGCAACGCAGGCAAACTATAAGCAACGCTTCCAAATACTTTTAAGATTCACTGCATAGTTTTTTAAAATTGGTATACGCGGTATAATGGTCAGCGGTAGCCAACCTATAATTATGCATGCGACAAAAATAGCCTGCAAAGCAGGCTCTCATACAGTAAACGCTCTGTTAACCTCGGAACGCTGAGCGAAGTGAGGCCAGTCCTTTTTCCAATTTCGTGCACGGCCAAAACATAGCTAAACGTAGTTTTAATTTGTATATAATTTAGCTTTTACCCTTTAGTCTAATTGGCCATTCTTAAATTATTGCAAAAGTTTATCGTAATTCAACCGTAAGGCTGCTAGGTTTTAAACTCCATTAGAACACTTACTTACTAACAGTTTCATGTAAAAGATATAAAAATAGTTACAAAAAATTGAAGTATATTACGGCTATTGTATTACTTTACCAAATTACAAACCTGATTTTTACGTGTAAGTGTTAACGTTTGTCTCATTCATTATACATTTGTGCATCATGCACTCGTACACACTTTGTAGACTTTGTACTCGCAAACCTATTTATAGAGAAGGTGTTTCCTATCTGAAACACAAGGAGACTTTGTTTGATATTGAAAGCTATCTGATTGTCAAACTTTATACTTTTCGACACAAAAACTTGCTTTCCTCCTTCCGTGTTAACAATCCACAGTTCCATTCGGTCTACATGGATATGCACAACCTTTATTGAAATAACTGTATATGAACTTCAAATATGTTTAGAGTTTGGTGGGAACGCGTTTGGTGAAAGTTTGCACATACTGAAAGACTAAAGTCCAAAAGCAACCGCTGACCTCCCTTAGCTCTGATGCAGTTGTTTCTCAATAACTTTATAACTTCTCGAACTTCCCGCCGGTTTTAACTGAATCCCTTCTCTCTTCAAATCATTTTCTTACAATTTTAATACTCCCGATAACTCGAACTGTCGTTTACTCGAATCTTTTCCTAAAGGTTTCCCTTGAAGTTGAATGAAGGTTCGAATCAGCTGGCCATGTAGTCAACGGTATATTCAAACAAGAGTGATTCGTGTTTACCTTTCAAGCCAATGTGAGAAACTCCTGATACTTCAATGAAGCACTGAATAGGGAAGTGACAATAATGAGCATGCGCGTAGCGTGAGACATAATTTCTTCACTAAAAACAGAGATCTTTGAAGAATAATGCAAATAAAGTTTAAAAATTGATCTTAACCTTGATTTCGGTTACTTCCCAGAGCTGTGCTAAGATGGCGTTCGATGGTCCAAGTCAGTAAAAGATTGTTCGCGGCCAAGTCTTTTTGTTCCGGGCCGGAACGACATTGCGTAAAATGAAATCTGAAAAGTCCTTGCGCTTACTAAGAGAAACTACTCGCAAGGTTAAAGATTATTCAATCTTTATTTAACATTTTTCAAAGAGTTTATATTTTTGTCTAAGAAACTCATCTCGCGTTACAAGCCTGTTGCCGTGATTACCCCATTTAACCGTGTGTAGCTATTTTGGTAAGTTGGTGCTGCCCCACTTAAAGAGTTGCGGTTTCAAAGCGGATACCATCCGGGTTAGACGTAAATGCTCAGAATCCCATACCCCTGCACATTTTTGAAACGAGAGAGATCTTTTACATCAGTGTTTTAAACATGCCTGCAGGGAACACAGTGGAATGCGATATTAGTAAGGAAATGCCTAAAGAGAAGCCATTCGGTGATTCCAATGATTTAAAAGGACATTAAACTGGGGCGAAAAATGGCGGCTACCATTAAAACATGTTTGTTAAAAGTTATTCAGGAACTGTTGATCAATATGTGATCGATGAACATGACCTCCTTCAACTTTTTTTGTGACACCCGGTGAGTTATGAAGTACTTAGCCTAAAGCTTGGTGTATTACCACTGTGGACTCCGTGCCCTCGCAAGGTCACCGAGTGATCAGGTGATGCAGTCTTCTCTTCTGTTAATCAGATCACATTTTATACCAGTTCATTGGTTTTCAAATTCCTTTAAAGACCGAAGACACGTACGATTTTAACTTTCATATGGGGCTTAAACATGTTTACACACTTGATCCTCTGCGCGGCATAATTCGGAACAAACAAACACAAGTATTTTCCAATGAAAAAGTTCTTTGTTAGCGTGTTTCACGTTCTCCTGTCTATGTGAATAGTCAAAGTAATGTGGTCGAGTACTTGTAATTCTTTGGCTTTGCGGCTCAACTGATAAACCTTGAGCCGCGTTGACGGCAAAGGAAATTCCTTGATCAACGGTTGGCCTTCGTTATAGTGATCTTTAACGATCTGCTGGATGAATTGGCTAGCATTAGTATCGCCTTATCGATATCCAAGTCTTTTTCATTCATTTCAATTTTATCTTTATTGCATGCAGGTACCGAGTGATAAATCATTAAATGCGTCTCCAATATTTTTCAGATAAAACTTACATTACAGAAACTCGGCAGAAACTTCGCAAAACCGTAGTCAAAATATTTTATAAGGTTACTGAGCGCGGCGGCGTACTTCAAAAGCCCAATTTCTTATGTAAGAGGAAGTTGGAGTCACTGGGACCTGGAAAACCAGTATTTATTAAATTATATTATTTTAAAATAAACACTGCACCACAAGCTCAGAGAGCCCGAAATAATTAGAGTACCAACAGTGTGGAGTTTTTATGCGGGGAACCGAGGCACTGGGACTCCTTCTTACCATAGATAAGAATGTACAACGTTAACATTCCAAGTTCCTTAAATAGATCGTGCACCAGTGCCGTGCTCCCCTTGTCCAATTTTCACTCATATCACGCATAACTAGAGTAGAGTAATATGTTATATGTACAAAAATTTCATCCAACCATTCATCTATCACTGAAGACAAACAATACTGAAAACGAAAAGTGAACAGAGCTGAGCTACAGGTCGTTGTTGAAAAATTCACAGGACGTTTCTTGTTTTTAACGAAACAGCGGTAGAGACTAAATAATTTTTTTTTTGAAAACAAAGTGTGTTTTAACGGAAAAGAGTTAGAATATACAGAGCTGTTATGAGTTCTCTTTGCTTTGTAATAATTTCTTGGGAGTTGGCAAAAACTTGAATGCCATGAAACTAGCGCATTCACACACACACACACACACACACACACGCGCACACGCACGCGCACGCACACGCACGCGCACGCACACGCACGCACGCACACCGCACGCACGCACACACACATTTATACACACTGTCTTCTGAAAGTGAACTAGAGTGTGTTCCTTTCAGGGGTCGAAAATGCTAATTTAGACATTAAATACGTGTAATTTTAGACTCGGTACTCCAGCGCACACGCTGTCACTACTGTCTTCTGAAAGTTAACTAAAATATGTTGCCTTTCAGGGGTCGGAAAACCTGCAATATTAAATAACTATGATTTTAGAGAGTTGTATATTCTATGCCAGTTCTCAATCGTGTTCCTATTGAGATCAGGTCACTTTACCCTCGCTGACGATACCTCTCTCCTTTTCACATTGCGCCAACCAGTGGTAAATCATAGTAGATTTCTCGGAGTCTCTTTCGTCATCATTATCCACAGCAAGTCTTGTGTTCTCAGTGCTGTACCCGCTCTCTTCTTCATACAGTTCTTCAGAGTTCCTGGGCAATTCCACCGTTTGACCTAAACTGTGCTGGCGGAAAGCATGATTCCTTGAGTTCAACCTCTTACTCTCGCTGTCTGCTCCGGAAGTTTTGTATCTCTGATTTTGGGTCGGTTGAATGGCAGGAAGAGAATGCACACGTCTGAGATAGTGTTTTTTTGATGACTTTTTGATGTATTTACACTCAGTCTGCGCTTCGCTTTCCAAAAGAACTCCAGGACTATCTCCTTTCGAACAAGAATCCGTGTCTGTATGGCCTGAATCAGGTGACGATGACCTTGCACTTGACACACTCTGGAGTTTGAGTGTCTTCTGATTCTTGGAAGGTGTCGTAACAGGCGCGATTAGTCCATTTGAAACAAGGTTCAACTCGCCACTGCCATTGCGTGATCGCGTCCTAGTTACGATCTGCGGCAATTTGTCATTTTGTTGTAACACTTCTAAGAAATGTTCTGAAGGTTTGCGCAACAATTTGTGTCTGTTATCATCCTCTTCATTACTATCCACAGCGACAGACCCGAGGGGACACTGTAAAGGTAGTTCCGAAGGCGAAGAGGCCCATCGAAAGTTTGAGCGAGTTCCGATGCAACTTCCTTCAATCCCACGAAACTCCGACGTTGCAAAATTTCCCTTCATTCCTGTTTCCATTGGGCAACACTGCTCCGAGGAGCTAATACTTGATGGTGAGATCTTCATCCGTAGCGGTAGCAATCTGCCTGTATTTTCTGTCATCTGAAATGGCATAATTCGCAAAAATATTCACCTTGACTTTGCTGTGCTGTACAGTACTGCTAACGCGTGCGTTAACTGCCCTTTCTGGGCCGGTCGTCCGGTTGAGAGGTTACCAAGTGGTTACACACGACATCTAATCTGTAAGAAAACAATAAATAACTGATGCGTCACGAATTATTTGAAGGTAATAAAGCAAAGCCGGCCTGCCCAAATGACAGCAAAAAGTATCTGAGATAAGTAAAAATTTGCCTTGATTTGTATATGCATGACCTGTCACAATAGCACAGAGAATTATTATTGCACTAAGTGCTGGGGCAAAGTTGAACAAGAAATTGTGCCAGGGATATCACTCCTCTGGCATGAAGGGTGAAATGGGCACTAGCAGCCCAAAATAGCAGCCCAAAAGTAATAATTCACTATGCACTTCATAGCAAACATTCCATTTACAATTATGTTCCTTGGTGTCTAAGTTTGTAGATCTTTAAATAGTCTTGATGTATAATAATTAGTCAACAACAAAGAATGTCCAAATTGAAAACAAAAAGATTCCCTTCAACTTCTGATGACATGAGACGTCAAATCTGACGGTTTTGGAAGGTTTTATCATTCTATCCACTTTTGGAAACGTGAATTCCTGGCAACCGTGTCAGATAGTTTGCGTGGGGATTTGTTTGGAAATTTGAAACGTGTCAATGGAGGCACGCGCCATTATGCATTTCGGCCGAGGCTTCCGTTGTTAACAAATTTGCGGTTTTTCAGCAAACTGAAGAATATATAATGTTTACGGAGTGGACAACTAAAAATCCTCATAAAAACTCAACATAGTCCCTGGCGGTCTTCTATGCTACGTGCTGTGTACCTTTGCAATATTTGAGCTGGGATTTGAACATATACAATATACATTTTTTTAATAAAGTAGTTTTCTACTATATGTCCAACCTAAATGGCCGAAGGGTGAGTTCTTACGACCTTTCAATTTATTAATGATCAGTTCAAAATTCGATGTCAAATCGTTGCAACAGAAATATGTCAATATTAGGTCCGAGCATGCGAACTTTGCATCGTAAAAAATTCCATCAAAACCACGCTTCTCTTTGGAGTTTGGTAAAGAGCGATAACTCGTTAACGCTAAACACACTGCATTGAAAACTACATAACTGGATGCTTTGTCTTGTTGATACTTCGTTCAGCGAGTTTCCTTAGAAACACATTTGCTAGTCAGTACCGTAAATGACCGAGTTAGCGCCGCAGCGCTTATTTCAAACCTGTACCTGGGGGTGCGGCGCTAATTCGGTCATTTACGGTAAGTCTTATTTTAATTTTGGTCCAATTCGTGTGCTGTTTTAAAATAACGTGATCAAGTGAAATACTATATACATAATTATATTTATGGTCGGATGACTTGTTGCTTCCTGTGGTGTTTCCGCCCCCCAGCGGCTCTTTTAGTATCTTTTAAAATATTGCCGAGCGCTAGCGATGCCATGTGATACTCGGTCGAGACTCGGGGTGCGTTCGTGCCCTTCTAAATTTTAAGAGCAATGTGAAATAACTGTTTGTAAGTTACAACTGTGAAGAGTTTTATCACTGAGAGGTATTTTATTTGTAACTAAGCAGGAAAAATGGCTAATCGAATCTGACAAAGTTTTCATATCCTGCATATTCCTGTTCCGGAATAGGCCCAAATCAAGCTCGGGTTCTTAGTCAGAGGAACTCGGTCAGTTTGGCTTTTCGTCACGCAGGAACTTTTTGATTGTGATAGGGACTTTCCTTTCATCTGCTTCTGCAAGTATCTTCCTCTTTTTGGGAGAAACAGACGGCTCGTACTGATTAGGATTCTACTTACTTACCTACCAACCTACCTACCAACCTACCTAACGAACTATCTACTAACCTAACAACCTACAAACCTACCTACGTACCTACCTATCTGCCTACCTACCTACCAACCTACCAACATACCTACCAACCTACCTACCTACCTACCAACCAACCAAAGGTTAAATTTTAGAAAGTAGATTATTCTTAAAAGTAGATAATGTGGGGGCATTCCTTATTCCAATGGCTGGGGCCACTCCAGTCTTTGATAGCCTGGTAGTTCGTGACAGCGAGTGAAACAGCGAAGTGATTCCCTGCGTTGCACTACCTACCAAACTACCTACCTACCCACCAACCTACCTACCAACCTATACCCACCAACCTGCCTACCTACCAATCTACCTTCCAAACTACCTAGCCACCAACCTACCTACCTACCCACCAACCTACCTACCAACCAATCTACCTTCCAAACTCCCTACCCGCCAACCTACCTACCTACCAACCTACCTACTACTCGTCTGCTACGACGAAGAGCTAACGCTCGAAACGTCAGCTACACACCATATCCCACAGGCGAAAAACATACCATATCAACCTTTGTTGATCAAACCCGTACCCACCAATCTACCTACCTACCTACCTACCTACCAACCAATCTACCTACCTACCTACCTACCAACCTACCTACTTACCTACCAACCAATCTACCTTCCAAACTACCTACCCACCAACCTACCTACCTACCTACCCACCAACCTACCTACCAACCAATCTACCTTCCAAACTCCCTACCCACCAACCTACATACCTACCTACCAACCAATATATATCTTCCAAACTACCTACCAACCTACCTACAAACCTATCTACCTACGGCCAACTTACCAATCAACGTACTTGCCTATCTACTTACCTACCTAACTTTCTACCAACCTACCTAACTACCTGCAAACCTACCTACCTACCAACCTACTTACCTACCTAGCAACCTACAAACATATCTACTAACTCACCAATCTACCTACTTACCTACCAACCTACCTATCAACCTACCTAACTAACTAACTTCCTTCCAAACTAACTACCCACCAACCTACCTACCTACCTTCCCACCAACCTACCTACCAACCAATCTACCTACCTATTCCAATGGCTGGGGCCGCTCCAGTCTTTGCTAACTTGGTAGTTCGTGCGTTCCACTTCCTACCTACCTACTTACCAATCTACCTACCAAACTACCTACATACCAACCAACCTACCTATCTACCTACCAGCCTACCTACCAACCGATCTACCTTCCAAACTACCTACCCACCAACCTACCTACCTACCTACCAACCTACCTACCAACCAATCTACCTTCCAAACTACCTACCCACCAACCTACCTACCTACCTTCCTACCAACCAATCTACCTTCCAAACTACCTACCCACCAACCTACCTACCTATCCACCAGTCTACCTACCTACTAACCTACCTGCCTACTACCTACTTACCTACCAATCTACCTACCTACCCACCTACCATTCTACCTACCTACCTACCCACCTACCATTTTACCTACCTACCTATCTACCAACCTACCTGCCTACCTACCTACCAATCTAAATACCTACCTACCTACCTACCTACCAGTCTACCTACCTACCTACCTACCAACCTACCTGCCTACCTACCTACCTACCAACCTACCTGCCTACCTACCTACCTACCTACCAATCTAAATACCTACCTTCCAAACTACATAGGCCTACCTGCCTACCTACCTACCTACCTACCTATCTATTCCTTTACTTGCCTAGCCCAATGGCTCCATCTCATACCATATACCATACATGCTCTGCGTCGGGCAAATATTTACTTCTCGGACACTTTTTGAGCCTCATTTCTGTATATCTGAATGCATAAACAGACCTACCAAGTATCACGCATTTGGCGTGAAGTTCACGCATTTTTGGCTCATTCATGCATTAGCGCACGATTTTCACGATCGACGATTTTCACGCATTTTTTGGCTTCAATTTCCGCATTCATCCAAAATTTTGAACAATATCATCAATCACTGACGTTTTGTTTCTATTTGCCTTCCAAGTGATGTTTTGCAGCACTATTTTTGCGTACATTGACAGAGGGAATAACAGAAATAGCTTACTTCCCATTCGAAATACAAAACATCACTTACTTCCGGTTCAAATTTTGAAGATCGAAGATAATTTTTTTTCCGGTAGTTTTTTCTGGGTAATGTCCCACCCACCCCTCCCTTAGGTTTATCTTTAGGTTTATGGGAGGGGTGGGTAGGTGGTTTACCAGAAACGATAATTGATCCGAAATTAGATGGGAGGGGTTACTACCCTGGGGGAAAAATTCACGCATATTCATTGTCAAAACTTAGCAGGTCTGCCAAAAGGGTAGAGGGGGTTTATTCACTAAGTATTATAGTATAGTGTAGTCTACTGCAAAATGGTATCAATTCCGTCATTTCCGATTTTATACTTCATACATTTGAACAAAACTACCCATTGAAAAAATAATCAGCGAAACTATCTGGTTAATATGACATTTGTTGAATAGTGTTTCTGGACTTTAAATCAGTTCTAGAAATTTCTTTTCATGTTGATGAATATAGCACATATTTTTATGCATAAGCGAAAGACACAACATGAAATGAGAGAGAATGGTTCTTAACGCTAATTCGGTTTTGTGACGCAGATCCACTCGTGTGAGTACTTGTGCCGACAGTCGAGAGGGTCTGGATCGGGTTAACTGATAGCTGATGTTCGCCCAAAATTTTAACTGATAACTGATATTTAGACATTTTTTTTTGCTGATAACTGATAATTTGGTTTTTAACTGATAGCAGATATTTTTAAATCTTTAACAAAACGCATTTGCAACTTTGTTGTTTTTAACTCAACAGCTCGAAAAAAAATCAAGCAAAATTGAAAAACAGTATGATGTCAGTTGTTATAGCTGTCGGACCTGCCGTTTCCTTTACAGACTTTTCATTTTAATTGCAGTTTGTGGGCTCACGTAAGCAACCTTTATTCAGATAGGTTTTGTATACTATTTACAACACTTTTCTGAAGATGAGGATGGCTTCGTGTGGCTTAGTGAACAGACAAGGCGAGGAATCTGCATTTGAGCGACAGCGAAGTCGTCTTAATTGAAGAGAAAGGCCACACATCATATTGTGATAACTGCTTCAAAGACGGTGTAACCTTCAGCAAACTTGCAGTCTTTGCAATTTCTACAGACCGGACTGTGGAGATTGTAACAAAAAAGCTCTCATGGACT
>JAOBYH010019344.1:0-12656 GCA_025403525.1 Umimayanthus kanabou | reverse complement strand
TAAATAAACTAAAATACCACTCAAAATACCATTTAGCACCCCCCCCCCAAAAAAAAACATTTGAAATTAAGAATTGACTGCCGCACAGTTTGCTGCATTTTTCCAGTTAGAAATGAACTGTATGATTGATACGTTTTTTTTAAGTGAGTTATTCAAGTTGCGGAAACAGCTTTCATATATGTAAACCAACAACAGCCCTCAGGACTACACTTGCCCTGTTGATCAATGAAGCACAAACAATTTTTGACTCGCCTGGGTTCAGACTTTTCACCTTAACATTATCATTGTTGCTGCATGCTTGTTTCTGTTGTAAGCATATTAATGTACTACATGTATATATGTAGTCTATGAGTAGATACAAAAACATACTGAATTTAGATATATCTATTTATAAATTAGATCTATACTTTGACTGATTCAGATTTCTATTTTTTCTTTTTCTGTTTTTATCAGGGGTTTCCATATCCTGTATTTCTGCTGCAGTTCCTCCTTGTTGTTTTTGTCATCATCGCGTTGCGAGCATACTTCCAAGACATAAATGTAAACCAAATGTTTGCACTAGAGGTGGGTATATAGGGTATCTTTTTTGTGTACGTAAAATGTACTGTAAGGTTGTCAAAACAAACCAGTTGGCAACTGGTAAATTTGACTGCCTTAAATACCATCTGGAATCCTGACTAAGATCTTGTCTTTTTAGCTTATTTTGCAGTTTTTGTTGGCAAACCTGTACAGTTCACAGCACCATAGGTTAGCCTCCCTACTTCAAAACATAATTTAATCAACCCTGTTCTGTACTTTTTACATACATGCATGTAACCTGGCATGTAGACTATAATCTTTTAAGTTTCATTAAACAATATGCCATTTGATTCATTACCATGTACAGTACATGTAAAGCAGAAATTACTTTTAGGAAACAGCCTGCCTGTGCCTTTTTGCATCACATTCACAAATGACAAGCTTGATTAGGCACATTATCTCCAACAGCTTTAACTTCAATTGGACTCTCAAGGGACACTGTATGCAAAATACTAAAATACATAAAAATTTAACTGAGCAGGCACATTACAACTTAGAAAAGTTCTATTTGTAATTATGCAGTTGAACCCTGATAATCTGAACTTGGATAATTTGAAGTCCCCACTAATTCGAAGTAAAGTTCATTTCCCTTGATTTTGCCCCACCTTTTTGAGTCATTTTAAGAGCGGCGCAGTGGTCGAGTGGTTAGCGTGTCCGACTCGTAACCCAAAGGTCGTGAGTTCAAACCCTGGCCTGACCACTGTGTTGTGTGCCCTTGAGCAAGGCATTTTACTCGTGTTACGACTTCACCACGGATTAATTTGGTTCACTAAGGATAGGTATCATCTGCTGACATTTGTTTTTGTGGGCTCAGGTGATCAAAGAACCCATTGTTTTTGCATGAAATTCTCATGATTGGACCAAATCTGTGCTTTCAAGGGAGAGTGTGAAAACTTCATAACAAAGTAAAATTGTCCACTATTGTTAGTAAATCCGATCACGATCAAATGTGAAAATCCAAGGGCTTATTAAATTTTATATTGAAAACTTTCTCACAAATTATACCCCCAGAGTAGGCTAAAAAGGTCTATGAATATTTCAGTTGAGTTTAACGGCATCAATAAGAATGAATTGGATCAACACAGCAGAAAAGCTCATTCGCTCGAAACATGAGCTTTCCGACCAGCCTTACAGCAAATTTTATTGATCAAAACACATGTTCAGCTTACATACTTCAGGCTAATGCAAAAAAAAAAATTATTTCAAAATTGGTCTTCCATGGTACAAATTAAAGCAATCGTTTGAAGTGGGCCTATTAAATATTTATATGAATAGTCCCCGGGGGGACTCCCATACTAACAGGGGCAGGGATGCTCGTCGTACCTCTTAGGGGTTAAAATCCTTTGTTTTGGTACTGCTTAGGGTGTTCACAGCACAATACTACATTTGCATACAACATGGTACCTTTTAGGGTTGCCACGGTCAATTGAATGGCATTTCATATATATAAACATCGGAATTAACTACTTGTAGCTCTAATTTAACACCATTTAAATTTCTATTTGTTTTCCAAAATGACTGATAGTGGAAAGTGTTTGATGCTTTTATCTTTATTGCTATTAAATTCATTGAAACTAATTGTTTGTCTCTATGTTTCTGGTTGGTACCTTTTAGGGGTAAAAGTCAGTTTAAGCCACACCCAGATTGGTACATTTTGGGGGTACAATTGAAATTTCCCAACGAGCATCCCCACCCTTTTTATATGGGAGTCCCCTCCCCCGGGCTCCAGTCAACTCAGCTGTATAAATGAGTATTAGGGGGGCTAACTTGCACTGGATTAGTGTCCTGTCCAGGGGGAGTCATAGACTCTAATCCACTTAACACTACGGAAACTGGAGATAAGCGCCGGCCTTATTAGCCACTTGGCTCGGGAAAGGATTTAGCTTGTTTTGAGTCATTTGACCTCAGATAATTCGAAGTCAGATAATTCAAGGTCAGAAATAGGGTGCACATTTTGCTTGAGAAATCTGGAAAAATGTACAGTTTTTGGGTCAATTTGGTCTGAAATACGTACACATTTTGCTTGAGAAATCTGGAAAAATGTACGGTTTTCGGGTCAATTTAGTTTGAAATAGGGTACACATTTTGCTTGAGAAATCTGGAAAAATGTACAGTTTTCAGGTCAATTTGGTCTGAAATAGGTACACATTTTGCTTGAGAAATCTTGAAAAATGTACGGTTTTTGGGTCAATTTGGTCTGAAATAGGGTACACATTTTGCTTGAGAAATCTGGAAAAGGGTGCAGTTTTCGGGTCAATTTGGTCTGAAATAGGCTACTCTGAAATAGGGTACACATTTTTTCTTTGAGAAATCTGGAAAAATGTACGGTTTTCAGGTGAATTTGGTCTGAAATAGGGTACACATTTTGCTTGAGAAGTCTGGAAAAGGGTGCGGTTTTTGGGTCAATTTGGTCTGAAATAGGGTACACATTTTGCTTGAGAAATTTGGAAAAATGTACGGGTTTTGGGTCAATTTGGTCTGAAATAGGGTGCAAATTTTGCTTGAGAAATCTGGAAAAATGTACAGTTTTCGGGTCAATTTAGTCTGAAATAGGGTACACATTTTGCTTGAGAAATCTTGAAAAATGTACGGTTTTTGGGTTAATTTGGTCTGAAATAGGGTTCAAATTTTGCTTGAGAAATCTGGAAAAATGTACGGTTTTGAGGTCAATTTGGTCTGAAATAGGGTACACATTTTGCTTGAGAAGTCTGGAAAAGGGTGCGGTTTTTGGGTCAATTTAGTCTGAAAGAGGGTACACATTTTGCTTCAGAAGCCTGGAAAAGGGTGCAGTTTTTGGGTCAATTTGGTCTGAAATAGGGTACACATTTTGTTTGAGAAATCTGGAAAAATGTATGGTTTTCGGGTCAATTTGGTCTGAAATAGGGTACATATTTTGCTTGAGAAGTCTGGAAAAGGGTGCGGTTTTCGGGTCAATTTGGACCATAAATGTTTTTCTTTATTTAATTTACTCAGAAATTTCAGTGTTGTCGAAAGTCATTTGCATATTTCAGAATAATATGGGCCATGTTGATTTATACAATTTAAAGACTATATTATAAGACATGACCATGTGCGCTAATCAGTTGGTTCAATAATTGTAAATCACTAGTTACATGTACATGTAGTTTAACTTAACATACTTTACAATATTGTGCCGGTCTTTGTTTTTCAGCGGAATCCTGCAAATGACAGCTATTCTACATCGCTCATTCAGCATAAGCCTGTTCAGCAGTGCGAGGAAGACCTGGAAGATCTGAAGGTTAGGGCAGTAATGTATTTATCATAAATGTGCATTCTTCAGGCTTAAGCTAGCTAGTGGTGTGAAACTGCATCCTACGGTAAGATCTGCATCCTGAAACCATTTCCACGTAATTTTCAAAAATTATGGAAGTCCCAACTGAAGATACTAAATATCTTCTTTATGAAGATGGAGTTGCATAGTTTTCACAATTTTTCCTCTCTGAAATAATGAAAATATCGAATAAAGCTGAGGAAAACACATTTCGTTTGTTCATTTCTGCTTTCACAGTTTCATTCCACCAGGTGTTCCTTGCCACAACTGATTCTCGCCTGGGCTCAGTGTAACTATAACATGGATTTTAATTGGATGAAAACTTGTTTTACTCAGCCAATCATTTTATCGTAGGTTATACTAAAAGCTATCTGGGACTTGTTTTGCTCAGGAAAACTGAATCTTTCATTCTTTTCTGTTTTTCTCTGTTTATGATGGGTAAATTTGTAGTGAAAGAGAAAAAAAAACTTCCCAATATGGCTGTCAATATAACTGCAAGAGATTGAGAAAGAAATTGTGCACCAGGAGTGCTTCATACTGACACTGTCGATCGACTGGAAAATGGTGTGATTCTTCAAGCTGAATTTTATGTCTTTGTCTAACAAGATGGGATAGTCAAGTACTAATTTTAGAGCCCAAAAAGCAACTGGAAAAACCTATGAAGAGAGATGGGTGCTTAGGAAATCAGAAGGTCGTTTAAAAAAACTGAAGGGCACTGGAAAAAAACAAAAGGTACAGTATATGGCACCGATTTGTTCTGCCCTGGTGAGGCAAGAATGAGACTGATCGTCACCTTATAATACACATACAATTGTACATGTATTGTCATAAAATGTGCTGCTTCATAAACAAATGGCCTGTTGTCTGTTGATAAGAACAAGAACAGTGGGATAAATTTCCTTTAGGAAAATTTTATAGTTAGTTAAATTTTTACGTAATTTGCTATTTTTTCTGTATAACTGACTGATTCTTCTGCCTAATATGCTCTCGAATTTCCACGTAATTTGCAGCTTTTTTTCTGCATCCTGTCAGTCAGGTCCTGATTCTTGGTAGAATATTATACACAAAAATCAAATGTATGAACACCTGTTGTTTTCAACTGACTGGGGGGGGGGAGCATAGGGTATGTAATTAACCCTTATATGCGGTGCCCAAAAAATAAGGCTAACCACAGGCAAGCCAAGATGATATGAACCCATCCACAAGCAAACTACATGTAGGGTGAAGCCAACTGCAAGCAAATTAACTGATTCAATCTGCAGTCTGCATATTTAATTTAAGTCTTCTGAATTGTACATCCAAGATCATATTCTACAAATTAATGTCAGACACCGTCTGTACAGCTATTGGTGTAAAATTAAATAATGAAAACAAATAAGGAGACAGTTAATTAATTAATTCAACTTGAGCATTGAAGCTTGTCATTAAGAAAACAAAATGTGACAACAGTTGAAGTTCTTACATTAATGTATGTACAGTGAATTTACTACTTCCAGACCTTTAAATTATTGCATTTATTTTGTTTCCCAAAAATGAACAACAAAATATTAATTTTGTAAGTGTTTAGAAGAAAATTTCAGTGAATTAGTGTTAATCTATGACAATTACATGTATCCCTAACCTCAAAATATGACTTTCCAGAGCCTTTCCAGCTGGAAAAGCATACAGTACAGCAGAAATTTTATACAGTCATATGTGGTTAACCCTTACCTTACATAAAATATAACCATTCACAATAAGCACTTTACCATAACCAGTAAACTAAAAGCTATCATCACCACAAATATCAACCGGCCCTAACCCTAACCCTAACCCTAAAATAATGAAACCCTAACCCTCAACCTGGCCCTGATCCTAAACCTGACCCTAACCCTAAACCTGACCCTAACCCTATAACCCTAAAATAATGTAACCCTAACCCTAAACCTGGCCCTAACCCTAAACCTGACCCAAACCCTAAACCTGACCCTAACCCTAACCCTAAAATAATGTGACCCTAACCCTAAACCTGGCCCTGATCCTAAACCTGACCCTAACCCTACTGTGTGTTAACCCTGTCCTAACCCTAACCAGTTAAGTACATGTAAGTTCCATCTTCTTCAATTTTGTTTGTCAGAAGAGACTCCATAATTATTATATCCTCTAAAACTCACAGCATGATGTCACTTATAATTTTAATACCTCCCATTTTATGAAATGTGTATTTTGGAAAAAAAGAATCTAATATAATAAGAAAATTAAACTGATTTGAAAAAAATAAACTAGTTTTAAAAAAATTAAGCTGGTTTGAAAAAATTTGAACCAAAATTAAAATTAAACCACAACAGATATGCATGTGCTAGTTAACTGAGTTACAGCACTTCAATTTTGATTTTAAATTACAACTAAAAAAGTTAAACAAGTGGAAATTCTGCAGATCACCGTCCTTGTTGTTTGAAATTGTGGTTTAATAGTATTATCTAATATACTAAAAACTTAGCTTTTGAGACCCTTGGCAGGGACAAACGTTAAGTAAGATTTTGTCCATCAATTATGGGTCTGACAAGTATTGTACCTCGTATGTTTCTTCTCATCTACATATATTAGTAGGAGATTTAATTTATCACTTGCTAATTATATTAACAGTAGTTCCATGTACATACATGCAGTGTAGCTTTTTAGTAATGTTTGGTTTTGTATTAATCGACTGCAGAATAAGTCAAGTACTGATATGAAAGGTCGTACGAGGGAAAATAACCATTTGATAGCTGCCATAAATGACTGGTACCAGAGCAAGATATTAGTACCAGTGATTTTGCCTCACTGGTTCAACAACCAAGGGCACGACTCTGACGGTCTTACTGGGCAAGAACCAACAGAAAATGTAAGTAATTAACCCTTTTTCATGCTCATGAGCAATGTGAATAATCAAATTAATCCTGATTTATTTAATGTGCTTAAAATTCAGAAGTGCTGTTCATCTTGTCTTTTTGTTTTATGGAATATATTACATGTAAGTAGTTTACCATTAACCCAATTATGTATTTTTTTCCGTTTATTATATTAATTTGTCATTCTTTTAGTTAAATATTTCTTTAAATAATAATATTTGCTTAACAGTGTGGTGTTTGAAGTATCATTCCAATTTAAAATCAATTATATTCTACAGAATTTTAAGGGCTACTGGTATTCATGTAATTATCAAAAGTATCTTACTATTCGTACACTGATCATCTTTTAAAGTTTTATGATCTTAAATTTTGAAAACATAATTAGATGTTATACGATAATTTATATATATGTATATAAGTATCAATTTTATGAAGTAGGCAAATTCATGTACATTGTATCTTAACTCCATGGATTTTCTTCCTAATTCATTTCGAAAAAAATGTTTACCTTGACAAACCAAATATACTGACTCATAAAACTAGAAACTCAAATCCCTTTAAATTGATACCTTAAGTTTCCAAATCATTAAACAAATATTCGAAAATTCTCAGTATTCTCTTCCTCATGATATTCGTAACGCAACAAGTCATTCTTAATCTTTTTCCTGGCAACTTTATTGTTGGTGACAGAGATACCATTGTTTTGTTTTGTGTACGTTTTCTTCTTTTTCTTTTTTCTTTCATTTTTTATATAACTATACACTGTAATTTAGTCTTAAGGTGTGTCACGGCAGTACTTAAACCACTGCTAATAACCTTTGAGAAAGCCCATAGATTGATACATGTAAGCTCTAACTTGTAGTTTCTTATGGGCTTTCTCACCATTTATATTAAGGTACTCTGATTCTGTGTAATTTGTAACTATTAATTATAATTATAATGTTAAGTGGCATAATCATACCTGTAAATAAATTGTTCTAAAGGAATGTGTTTGAGCAGCACTTGCATGTACGTACCTTGAAGTGTATTGCTGTTTTTTGAGGGATGGGATCACATAATATCAGTGTACCCTTGAAAAATTATGTACAAGAAAATGTTGATCGAAACTCTTTTACAGTTGAATGTAGTACCGTAAACGATCAAACAATTGGCAACCTAATGTGTCCTAATGAAATTTTGGAGGGGCATTTATTGGAGAGAGGTGACATTTTATTTTAATTAATTTTTAAACGACTCTCTTTTATTTTTTTATAATACAAGAAAAAACTGGTTTGCAAAACCATATCTGGATGTTAACCAAAGAAGAACAAAATAGAAAAATCATTGCAAGTGTTCGCTGGACAAAGAGATTAAAGACATCCAGAAGTCACACCCTTATTTTGCATTTAACAGGTCTACTATAAGGGATAGCAATATTTAGAAAATAGAAAATGCGAGCTTAGGGGAGCAGGGCCACCTTTTTGGCGAGCGCAAGCTCTTTGTCTTTTAGGGAATGAGAATTCTATCCAAACACTGGAGCACTGCTAAAATTTGTGTGCGAGCATTCGAGCAAGGGTCAAATTTTGTGAGCGTTTCAAAAATTCGGGGGACTATTATTTTTGTCTCAAAGAGCTACACGAAAAATGCTCCCAAAAATTACAATAGGCGAACTTTTGCTGGAAATGAATGACCAGTTGTATGTGTTAAATATTATTAATATGAAATTACATGTATCTAGTATAATTTTGAGTTTTACAATGCATTTGTATTGTGTTTGCAGGCTTGGCTGACTGATGATGATTCTGATGGTGAGAGTGTGTGCAGTGAGAATGAAGACTTGTCCGAGTATGGTAGTGTAACCAAAGAAAGCAAATCTGTCCAGAAAACTGACCAGACTGCTGGCACCTCTCAGCAGCTTGTCAGTCACAGTGGGGACAACGCAGCAGTTGGTGTGAAAAATGCCAAGGTTGATGATGGCGGCAGGGCTGATAGTGGTAGTAACCGAGACTTTGCTCCCTGCAGTGATGACAGTTCTGCCAGTGATGGAGATGTAATTGACAGCAGCAGCGATATTGTGGTGGCCCACAGCGTCACTGATGAGGACAAGTCCTCTTCCATGAGTGATGAGCTGGAAATATCTCAGCAGCTTGAGAGTGATGATTCTATTCCCTCTGTTGACACAGCAGTGGGAACTGTTCCATCTGCTGAACCTTCTCAACTGGGCATTCAAGACAGCGTTAATGATGGAGATGGCATTACCATGAGTGCCAGTGTTGAAGTCACTCGTAACACCTCTGATCCGCTTTGTGACGAAGCAGGCACATCATCATTAGATGTTTCCAATTTTGACGATGAAGGCAAGTGAAATTGATAAACTTCAGTGATAAATTTCAGATGATTTTCTGCAGTTTTTGCTTTCTTATTTTGTACATGACAGTGTAGTAACAAAGGTTTTAAGGTATCTGAATTTGCCAGTTAATTCCACTGCCTTATTTTGGAGGTTTATCTCATTGATATAAGTTATTTGCTTTTCCAACGGAGGATCCCATTTCAACAGAAAATAAAGTGGCCACTGGAGTCTATATTTCCTTACATACATGTACAGTTAATGAAAATCAAATTACCAAAAAATTATGAACATAATAATGCTTATAGATCTTCCATATGTATTTGCACAATATAAATAATAAAGCTATTGGATTTATTACTATTATTATTATTATTATTATTATTATTATTATTATTATTATTTTATCTCCTTCATTGTGCAGAACCAGTCCAAACTATTTGCATTTAGCTGCATTTAAAAGATATGTATTTTTTTTAAATATGTTGTACTTAACTATTTTCACTAGATTCCCCACGTGGTGTATTGGCCCCCATAGAAACCAACAGTGGAAACAGAGTTGAAGAAGAAGACGCCAAAGGTCATCAAACAACCGAAGAGTAAGTACAGCGAGATAGGTTCTTTCCTGCCATTCATATTCCAATTGTATTTCCATTCATATTCCCACGCATATTCCCGTTCATATTGCCATTCATGTTCCCACCCATATTCCCACTCATACATTATTCCCAGTAATATTCCTATTAATATTCCCACCCACATTCCCATTCATATTCCCATCGATATTCTTCATATTCCAAACCATATTGCCACTCATTTTTCCATTCATATCGCCATTCATATTTGCATCCATGATCCATTTGTACCCCAATTCATATTCCCATTCGCATTCCCAATCATATTCTCGTCCATATTCCCATCCATATTCCCATTTATATTCCTACTCGTGATCCCATTCATTTTCATCACAACAAACACAGAGTATGTATGCCACATGACCAGACCCAATCGGGGTCAGAGGAGAGCCTGGAACTAGTGATGTGCTTAAGGCTGAAGTTGTTCGTAGTACATGCATCTTAACCGTGTGTGTGCCATTTATTCCTAGGGAGTTTCTCAAGGAGCTTGGTAGAGAAGGTGCCGGATGACGTCATGGACGAGATGGGCTGAGCGCTGTCGACCTTTGTGCAGGAGACCAACTTTGCTGTTTTGATTAGATTAGAAACAAGAAACAGGCTTTGTAGTTTAGTTTTGCGGTTAAATAGATTTAAATATTTCATGAGAATATTAGAATGCCTCAGAAGACTTGTGTTGTGTTTTACTTAGTGTAGAGTGAATCTTTTGAAGTTCATTGGAAGAATACATTGTAACCTCGGGGTTCTCGCCAGACTCCGACAGCAAAAGGGCGCCCTAATTAGCATATCAATATGCTCATTTGCATACCAATACAGTGTGTTTTCTGGTCACAACCTTTAATATGCCAATGAACAGTGAACTCTAAAATATAGAAATACAGTTCTAGTTTTAAAATGCCTACAAGTAGGAACATTTCAATGGAAAAATCTTGCAAGGCTAGCATTCAAGGTAAACAGGTCCATTTTGGCACTAGTCGGGCGCATGACTAAAGCGTTTCTTTCAGAAAGCTCTTAACTATCTATTCTCATTTTCTTTTTGATAAATATTAGAATTGTTCGAAAGTGAAACAAATGCAATCAATAATCTTCAACAAGTAAACATACTTGCACTAATGAAGCTTAGAGTAAGATGTAACAAATAACATCACGAAATTTGTGCTGTTCCGAGCTCTGTGCCTCAAGTTTGACGGTTTCCACGTGTGCTCGTCATTCCGCACGGTCTTTCATTTTATCTAAACGGATCGTTGTGTAATCTTCAGCAGTTGTCCAGGCATTTTTCCTGTTTGCACCAACAGTCTGATTCAATTTCTTGCACAAGCTGCGTGTTTTTTAATCTTTCTCATCGTTGTTCAACACGACAACATTCAACAGCCACGGATATTCTCTTCACGGCGATGGGTCAAACTGAGAACGATGGCGATCAGATTTTTCGTCTGCGTTCTGTGTTCCTTCGCTTTTGCTTGTCTGTTGATTTGGTTGATATTAATTGCTGTTTTGGTCGGAAAAATTGATCTAAAGTTGAGCTTTGCATTCATTTTCAAGAGATGTTTGTAAACAGAAATCGTGTACTGATCATGAACAGGAAGACATCGTGATCATGCTCACATTGTGATTGGTGGAGCCAACGCCAAGAGAGACACCGCTGACAGTATCAGTTGCAGATTCATTCTAGTTCGTCGATCGTTGATTTTACATTTGCACAGAGTTTGAGTCGTGTTTGCGTTTTGATATAGCTAAAAAACTAGCAAAATTAGTCTTTTGGACAGAAAATCAACTGTTGAAACAAAGGGGCGCTGGAAAAACAAGAGGGCGCAACGAGAAACAAAAGGGCGCTGGTAAAAACAAAAGGGCGCAGTGCCTTTCTGTTTTGGGCTGGCGAGAACGCTGAACCTGTAATCAGTAGACGTTCGAGAACATCCCTAAACTGATATAGATTTTCTTTTGTCACCTATCGAGTTCAGAAATAGTTTGGGATGTGGTCAGGACAACTGTACTCGTCCGGGATCCACTTTTCCCTGGGTGAGGGGGATATACAAGGTACTGTACCCATGAGATGGGTGTCTAGGTTAAAATACGACCATTTAAAACTGGCAAAGAGTATGTGTGATTCCCAGTACATTAGTGCAAGGAGTAGCTAGTAAGCCAGCACAGGTAGTTTAAGGAGACTACCATCTTGTCTGGCCATATCGGATCCTGATAGAATGTAGTTGTTTTGACTACGTCCCTTTGTTTCATTACTGAAGGTGTGAATGTCATCGAAAAACATCACTCTTATTTTTGCAAGAATTTTCTTTCATTAAAAGGCATATTGTTTTGATCTTGTTGGTTTAATGTTTTCGCTGAAACTAAACGTGTTTTCGTGAGTCCATTGGCCTCGATTTTCCATGTAACTCTTGAAAGATGTATTCTGCTGATGCTGTGCTCCCTTTTTTTAGTCCAGGCATTTTAGCGAAAAAAAAGGGGTCAACCTAGAAGTAATTGCAGCAAAAGGTTTTTTTGCAGATTCCACATCCACAAGGCCACTTGAACATCATATAAAAAATGTATCATGAAAATCGTGGTTTTAAACACCGGGTTTCGCACCCGCATAGAAACGAGGCTTAGAACAAACTTTTAACGTTTAGACGTATTTGTAACAAAAATATTACTAAAAAATCATCCACACACATAACTGAATTATTCAACAGGCAGTACTTAAATTCTAGTCAAAAATTTCCTGCAATTTTGCTAAGAATATATTTTTAAAAAAATCCAAGATGGCGGCCAAGATGGCGGCCAAAATGGCGAGCATGTTGTGGAACGACTGTTACCATAGCAACACTTTTTAAATAAAAGTTGATTGTTATTATGAAAAGTAATTAGCTAACCCAAAGGTTCTTACATGCCAAAGCTCGATCTGTTTTTTGCAACCATTTGGGAAACTGCACGAATCACGGGGGGACCGATTGACACCCCCC
>JAOBYH010019233.1:0-12656 GCA_025403525.1 Umimayanthus kanabou | reverse complement strand
CAAAAATCGAGCGGTGAACTTGAAATGGCGAGCGAGTCGGCGCCGTTTGAAGTTCGCCGCTCGATTTTTGTGTTTCCTTGACTGATTCTGAGGAACAGAAAGAGACTGCTCGCAGTCTAGCAGTCTCTCGCCGACTCGCTCGCCGCTTCGCCGGTCGATTCTTTTGTTTCCTCGACTGATTCTGCATGAGGAACAGAAGGAGACTGCTCGCAGTCTAGATAGGGCTATGAAAGATAAGTTTTGTCAGAAAATTTCAGTCCAATATGTTTTTTAAAAAATGCATTTTGTGCGGCGTGTTTAAAAACTCGTATTTTACAGCAAATGGATGGCTTATTAATGATTTTACCACCCAACTGTTTTGTATATTTTTGAAAGCCAATATATACTCAAAATCTGAAGATAAAAAGCTGCAAATGTTTTTGATAAGTAAGTTTGAAAAGCTTTTTTAGATTCTGAATTCAATTTTTATCAAGCAGGATTATTTCTACCGGTAAGTTCATATGCTAATGAAGCAAAATGTGAACAGTGACGTCAGGAAATATTCGCCTATATTGGTAATGGTAATAGAACTGAGTGGAGTCCAATTCTATAATCATTAAAACTTAGAAAAAAGATTGGACGAGCGCGGAGCGCGAATACAATTTGTTTTCACGAGTAATGATTACGACACGAAGTCATACTACAAATCTAATAAAAAAAATACAATTTTCGAAAACGAAAGAAAAAATAAACAAAGCCGTTGTATCTTTAGTCTACCTCGCAGCCGTTTTTTCGAATTGTCACCATTGCTCCCTGTGGGGAGGGAGCATTGGTGACGAGCCGAGAAAACAGCTGCCAGGGAGACTATTGTAATAAAGAAAATCTATGATAGTACGCTCATCTGCAGTGGTATAGGTTTTAAGCAAAACCTTTCCATTTTGGTTTGGTCACAGTTGCTCAGACTGGAAGTTTGCTGCTATTCAGAAGTAACCATTTTCTTTTTGCTGATTGATCAGAAAGCCAGGTTTGTTCAACTGTCCGATAACAGGTGTCCGATAACAGCATTTTGTTATCGGACACTGTCTGATAAATGATTTTGCTGTCAGATTAAGGAAAAACCAGTGTTGAGTGAGCCAATCAGAATTGAGTAGTTTGTAATATTATAATAATAATAATAATAATAATAGCAATAATAATAATAATAATAATAATAATAATAATAATAATGATACTGATAATGATAATGGTAATGGTAATGATAATGATAATAATAATCCTCTTAATATATTTATTTTTATTATGTATTTCGGTTAACTCAGGTACACACGGATCTCAAGGCGCGCTTCAGTAACTACATCGAAGATCCCGAGTTGAGAATGGAGAGTTACCTTGCTCTGATGTCACGCCCTACAGAGGATGACGTAACGAGCGCAGCAGAGACGTTGGATCACGAGATTAATACTCAGGTTGGCTCCCTGGTGTGGAGTCACCTCACGGCCCTGAATGAGACGGAGGAAAGATCACAGACCCGGTGAGAAATTCAATTTTGTATCCTAGTAAAATCTGGGGGGGTAGTTGTGAGGGGTTACGAAGAAGAAGTAGGGGTAACTTCAAAGAGCGAAGATAAGGTCACCACTCTGGAGCAAGTCTAAAGGCTTTAACCCTCTCAGCCCCAAATATGCCACATGATGTACTGCTGAATTCTCCTAAACCATCTCTAGAGTTTCCTTGTAAACAGGTTGGGAGAATTTAGGATTTTTTGTAATTATGTAATGTATGCACGTGCTTATGACATTACTGCGCTCAGCGTTTTATTATCATTCTTAGCCATATGATTGTAACCATTATTATTCCTCACCGGAAACACTTGCATTGACTGTCAATCAAATCACGTCATTTCCGTCAGGTGAAAACCTAATATTTCACGATATTTAGGCATGCACGTGATCGAATGGTATAACTGAATTGGATGCCAAAGCACTGCAATGGCTTCTCTTTCACGTGATATCATGCGATGTGCACGTGATTGTCACTCACTGTGCGTCTTTCAACCGGGCTTTTCGTAAAAATTGAGTGAAACGTTTCATCGAAACTTAAAAGGAATTTTCACCGTTTCTATTCTCTGTTCGAAAAAAAGTACTTTTTGGATTTAGCCTTTTCCAATGTGACAAAATATGAAAGTCTCGACAATACGTATTGGGCTCGCCTGGGCTTAAATATTTTGTCACATTTGACGAGGCGGAATCAAATCAGTTAACAATATTCGAGGTAATAGTCAGGCTTCTTTCGTACTTAGTGATGGTTGATAAATATAGCACCTCTTTCCGTTTCTTAAACGAATTTATTTTGCTCACTCAAACAAGTGTCAGGCAGACAATCCGAGATGCCCTCAAGACACGTAACAAACCTCTGCGCAAGTTCTGCACTTCTTTCAAGTCACAGTTCTCCCAGAATTCCTTGTACAGCGGTAAGTGATGCTACAGCAATATTGCTGTTGATTACCGTGCATTTACAAATGTAAGTTGTTGGGGTTTTTTTCAAATGGTGATCGTGTGTCTGTTTCGTGTATTTGATCAAGAGGCATGAAACGACAAGTATTTGGAATTAATATTATATTCTCAACAAATAATAATCTTCCTTTGCACCAAAATTCCATAGAAATATAGCTGGGTTGCATCACAGTTAAAAGAACAAACTGGTTTGAAACTCGCCAGTTTCTTTGCTATAGGTTTTAGTTCGTTGGCCTTAACCCTGCACAAAACACAAAAGGTATTCAAAAGCAAATGAACAACAAACAAGTAAAAACATTTGGGCTCAAATGTAAAACAAAACAATGTGCAGGGTCACAGTTTGTTTAACATAAAACAAAGCAGCTTTGTACAGTCCTTCAGAAATGTATTGTTGAGCTTCACAACCACTTAGTTAAATAAGGCGGCTGCTTTTGGACGCTACTAGAGCTTATGTTGTGATGTTTCACTTTCATAGAACGCTGGGACATAGGTGCATCTGTACAAAAACACGTGATTTACCACCCCGAGAGCTTGCTGCCACGGAGCCTAGCCTTCAATGTGACTGCGGATGTCCTGGGCGCTGCTGTTAATATATTTGAAACCAATCTACGAACAGAGGGTCTGGAAACGATTTTGAAGAAATTGTTCGGTCCTGAGGGACATTTCCCAAACGACAACATTATGGAGCTTTTTGATGAGTCAACAATAGCAAAAGAAAATGCTGTGAAGCCCGAAAACAACCGTCTGCAGCGAAGCACGGAGAACTTGGTTGACCTGAACTCAATCGATGAACAAGTATGTACATATAGTTGAGCAGTTTGAATTTCTGCTTTACTGAAAGTAGCGGAAATGAATCTGATAAAGTCTGATTTGTGTCCTTTCCCGATTGAGAGTGGCAAACAGTTTGTTTGTCATCGCAAACAGCTTGCGTTGAATCGCAAACTGCTCATTGCGTTTGCGTTTATTTATGTTTGTTTGAATTTGCTTACTCCTAACTAGCAGCCAAAAGGATCAAATCCTGACCCAATTTCACACCCGAAAAGGCAATGTTCTATACCCAAACTCTAAACAGACCATGATAAATATCGTAGTTAGAACATAGCCCTTATTTTACTTATCTTCTAATCTGAAACTGCGAAGTGACGATCCACGGCAGAAATTTTGAAGCAAATTAAGAAAAAAAATACGGTACATAGAATCTTTGCAAAAACTATACCCTCTTCCAGACTTAGACTCTTTTCTAGACCAAATTGACCCAAAAACCATATCCTTAAGGGGTAGTACCCTCGGGGAGAGTGCTGGTGTAGGTGTATTAAATACAATTGCGTGTAAAACAATCTTTAAGCAACACCCAGTTGTTTCGACATCAATAAAACAAATCTAGCATCACCGGTCGGCTTCATTGACAAAATAATCATTGTACACACAATTATCATTAACATCATCTTCGTCATGAGTAAATTGTTCTGTAAGAAATTCCAGGACAGTTCATAAATGTATATTATTGAAGTTGGGTCTTCTTATTTTAAGGTAAATCTTCGCAAACTTTCCCCGTCCGCCGCTTTGTCATTCAAACTGTTTGGCATGGAAATGGACATGTTCACCCTCAAAGAAATGTCCTGGTTCAACGAGGATATTCCGCTTTTTGAAGTGTTTGACACTCTGCGTAAGATGTCTCGAGGATTAAACAAAACCTTCACAAAGAGTGCCTTATTCCTGGAGTACAATCACGTGATACCCACGTGCCTGGGTATTCCTCTGAATGTCAGTGTTAACGGATCCAGCGTAATGAGCCTGCACGTGGAAGGCAAAGCGGACTTGCTCGGTTTGTTCTGGAGTGGCAAGCAAGTTGTGGTAAACGGAAAGATTAGACCCAGGTAACGCGATCTTACCATATTGGCATATAATTACGGCATAGCAAACTGTCTGATGCAGAATCCTTAGAAATGCAGCATCCTAAATGCGACTTTATGATGATGTCATCGTATATACGTATATATTTGACTCATTAGTATGATGTTGCATGACTTCAACTTCAAACTTCAATCTTCAAACTTAATTAGTCCGTGTTTCAGCAGAGCATGCTACACTTAATACTTGCTTAAAATGTGGCCTGATATGTCGACTAAATGTGGAGAAGTCAGTGTTTAAAACAACTTCAGAATCTGTAGAGGCTTCTAGGCCATCGTGAAGTGTAGATGCACTTAAGTAGGATAGCATAGTGAGGCTCAGGAAGGTAGATACATAAACAATGGTAACAAGTGAAAACATTCCATTTACCTTGAATAGGTATAAAGTTTTTTCTGGAGCTAACAACTAAGCTCGTGTATATTAGATCTTGTGTATTAAGATCGTTTCCTAAAATTATCCACAAAAACGTTGTTTGGCCACCAATTGTTGTAAGTAATGGAAACATAGTATTTTAAATGTTCTCAGTGGTCGTATTTAATACATCGTTGAACTAATTAACTCTTTTTAGGAAACTATTTTTCACACTTGTTTTTCGTTTACCTTAGGAAGAAAAACCTCTTTCCGTTCCAAATACTCTTGAATGTTTGTAGTTTACAGTTACAGTTACAGTTGCAATACAATTCAATTGCTCCCCATGCACGGGGCTTTTCAACAACCTGTTGACAATAAAGGTTGAAGGTCTTAGCCCAAGACCATTATCAGCGGTTCACAATGTTTTCTATCTGAGACATTAAGTTGCGACCTCAGTTAACAGACCACAACAACGGGATTACCCTACTCTTATCAAAAAGTCCTCGGTTCTATATAGAACGTAGGGAGACTGCACCAACGGCTTAACGTCCCTGTCGATAGACGGTGTGGCGAAGAAGGTCGCCAAAAGGTCAACTCTCGACTTTCAATTGAACCCGGGACCTCCTGGTTGCGCTAATCTTGCACACACAAATCTAAAGAGTATACAAACTAGTTAAATGTAAATTATTTCTGTTTCAGTGCTGCTGTTGAACTTTCTGAACATATGAAGATAGACGCCATTCACACATCATCCGGGATATTTTCAAACCTGACGATGTCCACTTCAACAGAGGCTCGAGGAAACCTGACTTACAAGCGAGGACAGAGTCTCAAACTTAACTACAATGTTACTGAAAGACCTCAGGAAATTCTCAATGTCTCGTAAGTGAGATTACAGAAAAAGTATCGACTTAAGACTATAATCAAAATAGAAATAATAAGTTAAGGCTAAACCGTCGTAGTAAAAATTTCAAAAATCCAAACAAATCCTTAAATCAAAACTTGAGGATTTGTATGGAGTTTTGAAATATTAATTACAAAGTTTAGAAAGGTATTGATATAAAAACTATATCTTTAAAACTATAAGAATAGTTTAGGGGTATAAAGACAAGTGTTTTCGTCAAAATCCGATGAATAACGATGGAGTTATAGAGGTTGAAAGTTGAACAATTCCCCATACATTTGCTGTAATTTTTGCCGCGAATGCCCAACATCCAAGATGGCGACGAAAACCGTGCAATGGTCTGTTAGGCCTAGATTTGGGCTGGTCTTGTTTACAACAAACAAATTGACCTCCAAAACTGCTAGCACTTAAAAAGAATAACCAAATAATAGACAAGCTAATTCGTTTTCGAGTTGAAGCCAATCAGAGAATAAGTTGCATAATGTTATGTCCAAATTTGAGAACTTTCAAGTCAATGCTTAAGTCAGTATAAGCCTATAACTTTGATGGCAAATCCAAGCGCGATATGAGCCTTGACTCTTGAGTTACAAAATAAGTCCTGTGGGCAAATCATGAAGAACTATTTCAGTAAAAGACAGGTTGTCTTTATGCAATAGTTTATTAGTGCCGCATACGAAGATCTAAAAGAGTTGTGGGATATCAAATGCTTCAAATGAAAGAGCTGCTACAACAGAGAATTGCAACATAGATAGATGACAGTCAACTGATTGATTTGTCCACGTTTTGTAAACTTTCCAACTCAGCAACTTGCCGTTCTCTCATATTTTGGGAGCGACAATACACTTTGGTCTCAAAATGTATTTTGCAATAATGCACTTGGTTACCTTTCTAAAAATGCATAACAAATTGTCATTGTTATGGGGTTTGTAACATATCAGTCTTGCTTTTTCTCGTAGGAGCGGAATTTTCAATCTGGTGAACAACATGCTAACTCCGATCAAGGGAATCTTACATCGCAACATGGCAAGTTTATATTCAGTACATTCAATATATACTAAATTCAAACAAAAAGACAACCATCCAAATAACAACTCTCTTCAATGGATGAACAGTACTTTTAATGAGATAATGTGTAAACGAAACAACCGTCTTCCTATAATAACAGAATTAAAGGAATGAGTAATTTTGTCATAACTAATCTTCCTCAAAAATATTGGTGATCATTTTCTTATCTCCCTTCTTCCACAGACTGGTGTTTGTACCTCCGAGATACTCAACACAACAAGAATGCTTGGCGTAGATTTGTGCGCCAACATTTCCGTCCCAGTTACATGGTACAACACAACAGTTCCCTACTTTCCTCTCGCAGGAATGAACAATTTCTCAATCACTCTCAAACGCACCGGTAAGAACAACAAATGATGAGAAACAAAAATTTTAAGCAAAATTTCTATTTACAAATTAGGACTAGCCATAACGACTCGTTAGTGAAGTGTTGCCATCTGTTACAGCAGGTGACGAGCATGCGTACACTGTACTGTTGAGTTTCGACAACTATGAATTGTGTTTGAGTAGGTTCAGACGTGCAATTTCAACCTCAGTTAAACTTGCAAGGCTATATTTTCACGTTGGGACACCCTTTGCTCCGTAAATTAATACCAGCCGCAAATAGACTTTTCGGTCCGGAAATGGCTTTATCGTGTGTACCTCGGAAGGTGAGTTTCAGTAAAACTTGCAGGATAGCTCACTCGGACGAATTAGCGTACGGCAGTAGATGACAATGACATTGACAGATTCTTAAATAATCATCGCCGAATTAAAACGTCGTAGCTATAACTCCACATGACTTCTACATCTTGCCAGAGCAGAGAAATTTGCTTGGCGCGTGTTACAGTTCAAAATTTTCAAAATCAAGTTTCGATCAAAACTGCTTCAGCTCGGATGGATATGGACAGAGATCTGCAGTCTGCGCCAGCCTGCACGCCAGTTTTCAAGTATCGATGTATACAACTGATCAAAACACGAGCTTTACGTTGCCCTCTCTTTCTTATCAGCTGTGGTAAAAATCGCACAAAACGATTACGACCCTGGAAAATGACCAGTACAATTAACATGAAGAGCAATAAAAATGAGGCCTCACTTTCAATGTCCATGGTTCGCTGCAGATTGTAGAAGTCTTCAAATGTTCGCTTGTATATTTTAAGAGCGGGATTTATCATTGACATATGTTATATCGCAACTGATTGACATAAAGCAGCCGTAGAACAGACCGACCTCAGCCGAACTCAGTTTTTTAAAATAAAGAAAGCGATGACTGATGGCAAGGTGTCAAAATTCAGTTTAAAAGCTACACGTCTGAATCCTCTCTTTGTTGTCATTCATCAATCATGCCACACTGTTCTACAGCATCCATTTTGTCCTTCTAGCAAAACATTTTAAAAAACCATAACAAATCCCAATGTCAACAGTATTGCATTTTAAAAACTAAAATGACTTGCACGAACGAATTGGCGAAAGAATAAAAAAACACAAACGGAAACAAATAGGTACTCTTTCTCACTCAACGCCAAAGTGAACGAACGTGATTATACTCGATTTACCCAGAGTTCCGTGCGTGCATAACTCGTAACCATTCCCGACCGAGCGAGTCCTGGACAAAAACCCCGGCACAAAAATCCTTCCGGACAAAACGACACAAATACAGAAACGAAGGACAAAGAAATAGCGTCGCAACCATTATTTTCGATCGAGCAAGTGTCTTAGCAAAGATCGAGCAAGTGTCTCAGCAAAGATAAGGAGAAACCGATACAATCTCAAAAGAAACTGAGGCGCAACCAGTTCAATACGATCGAGCGAGTCGCCACACAGAAGGACAAATTTCTTAAATAGACAACTATAGATTTCGCTGCAATTAGAGGTAAAGGCTCGGGTTGATACAATAATCACAATCGTAATTACAATCAATATAACAATCACAATCACAATCACAATCATGTTTATATTAGAAATATTAAATTTTTGGTGTATTATTTGCTGATTTGTATATAACCTGAGCCTGTTACGAGTTAATATACGATTACAATAATGTCATCGGACACTTGAATGAACTAATCACAATTTGAGTTCTTGGTACATTAGCTAATCACAAGTAAGAAATTTATTTCCAAGAAAAAAAGGCACCTCACAAAAACTGTTGTAGAAAACAAAATGGAGAATGTTTCTTCACTCAGTAGTGTCATTTCTCAAATAACAGTGAGTGTTGTTAAGACCTGTTTCAACGGATCCATCATTATCCAACGATAATGGTATATCAATGTTGAACACTGGTTGGATGAAAAGTCTCAACCAATCAAAACTGATCCAACATCAGCCAACACCTTCCAACAAGGTGTTCAAATGAATCCAACATGTTCCGTGCAACAAGGTTGGATGATGTAGAAAGAGAAAATTAAACCATTAAAATTATATCAATGAAAGTTGCCCAATACCATCCAACAAGGTTTGTCAGATGGATCGAACATGGTGCGTCCAACAAGTTGGATGATGTACTTGTTAGATCCATTCAAACGGAGATTTATAGTTACTGAAAAAACATCATCGCTTCCCATAGATCCAAAGCTCACTACATACGCGTTGGAGAGCATCCAAGACGAACCAGACGCAATGACGCATAACACATTCATAACAATTTCAACTCCTAACGCAACCTGCGAACGCAAGATCTACTGGAACATTACATCTACGAAGGACGAATCGTTGACCTCGTGGAATATAACTGTTGGAAAAGATCCAGTAAACTCCACACTTTTGGGTTACACCTACGATAGGGTAACCAAGGACTTTAACATCACCCTGAAGACCAACATGACAGGGAACTTCTCCGGAAAGTACTGCCACACCACCTGCCTTAAAACCAAGCGTGTGAGCCGTGGACTCATCTGGAACGTGACTCTGTGGAATAGAACGATTAATCACAGCTGCACTCTGAATAACTATACCAACCTCTGGACATTTGTTTCCAATTCTACTGTTTATAATCGCACGACTGCAACGCCAATTACTACTCTGTACCTCAATACTTCATTTGGCAACTATTACCATGACAACATGACCCTTAATATAACGCACCAACCGGCCAATTTTACATGGTTGCTACAAGGTGTTCATAACATGACGAAGGGGTCGACGAATGTGACCTGTAACATGTCAATGCCTTACTGGAGCACGCCCTTGTTGAACCACAATGTAACACTTAATATGACGTACGTAAACACTACGACCGAGGAAGGACTTCAGATTAACGTTAGTACAAATGGATCACAAACGTTTACCTTGTATGGCGGCTACCAAAACTTAACCTACAAGAGAAACCAAAACATTTCCGTGTTCTATCTTAATAGTACTTACTGGAACAAAACCACTAAACTCAATGTTACTTTCCTGCGTGAGCCGCATTTGAAAATGTCCCTTGTGAACATTACACACCAGAATAAGTCACTAACTGTGAACACCACCTGGAATCATCTTGTAAATGTAAAGAATGTGAGCATGAACATTACCTTTATGAACCACAGCGTGATGCTTCTTGGAGCCTTGAGGAACTACACCTGGGAGAAAGCATTGTGCTTAAACGGCACCTACCAAAATGGGACCGTAGGGAATTATACACTTCTGAGCACCTGTCTGAGATTGCACAATACCACCGAGCGGAAGTCTCTCTTGTGGAACATCACGAACGAGAACAGAACCGTGAGCTTGAACACCACGTGGTTTATAAGATCTAACCTGAGAGGAATCCTCGTTAACTGCACCTACATGAACAGAACCTTACTGAACATGACCGTGATTCACACTAACAGTACCACCCGCAAGACGCTTGACTTCAATATGACTCTTGGTAACTTCACCGCAGAGTTCAACCACACATACTTCAGCACTCTGTTGTTAGAGACTGTTGATAAAATTACCAGCATTAACATCTCGCACAGAATCAGAAACGGCACTCGTGTGCTAGTTAACAACAGTTACATCTTAACTTTCTACGACACTACAACTAAGAAGGACTTGATCCTGAACCTTACACTTTGGAACAAAACCTTTGGGACACAGATGACCTATTGGAATAGGACCTTGCCCGAAAAAGGATCCTGGCACATTGTAAATGTCCTGGGTTACACCCCGAACAGGACCCTCAACTGGACTGGCTTGTACAGGAACACCACAGAGATGCTGAATGTTTCCTCCATTTTGGAGTATGAGCCAAAGAAGATCTTGAACCAAAGTTTTGTGATGAATCGTGAACTCAACCATTTGAACATCTCGTTGCAACTTCATCCAAATCTGACCATTGCGATCAACGGTTCGGGGACATTCTGCACTAAGATTAATGTTACCACTAATGTGACCATCCTGAATAACACCATACTCTGGCACGGGTTTGTATCCAATAAGGTGAGTCCGAAACCGCAATACCAGTTTATACTACACTACTTTTTCAAATAGTCCATTCTAGACAACATTTGGTTTTAATGTGTAAAAGCATCCTTTTGCTACCTTTTGTACCTAATTAATACAATTAGAATTGAACTAATTTTGTTGATATTTTAGTTGTTAGGTTTAGATTTTACTCTCGGATTTTAATGAGCGGAACTGTAAAATATTGCCCTTCTGTAGAAGGAATTCTGCGAAGAAATGTTGCGTTAAAAAATAATTTGTATATTAAACTAAACCAGGTGTGATTATACCTTTTCCCAGTCCCGTTTTGAAATATAACTTATAAAGTTGTTAGCCATTGTCCATAATAATTATTACAACAAAAGTAAATGTTTAGCGTTACATATTCAGTGCTCTGAAGTTTCATTCTAAGATTTTCTAGTGTAGTTCAGCAAGTTTTATAACGCCTGTGAAAATGTGTAAGCAAAAAAATAAGAGTAATTCTGTTGCCGTTGTTGTTGTTTTGCTTGATATTAGAGACCTTTAGATTCTACTACGAGTACGACGTCTTAAGCTTTTGAACTCGTAATACTGACTACGAGGTCTTACGCAATTCTCGTAGTATTAATTAGGAAGACGGTCACGAGATTTGAGACGACAATGATTTTGCGAACTTCTGTCACAGATTTGTTTGTATCAAGAAGTCGTACTCGTAGTCGAAGTCGTACTCGTTGTCAAAACTAAGGGTCTCTATTGTTGTGATTGAAATCTTTAACGGCGTTATCACCACATTTAGTCTCTAGTATCCAACCTGACGCTGTGGAACCGTACACTAGAGATTGTAAGCCGAACCTGTAACAAGACCCATTCTGTCCTCCTGAACGTGAGCACGTGGCATCACACTAACCAATCAGCTTTCAACGGTTCGATCACGTGGTACCTGAACGCCACGGAGAGGATGATGCATCTTAATTTTACCAGGCTGATCCATCCGTTGAATGCTACCTTGTACATGATCGCCTACTCGCGCAATCGATTCCACTTGAATGCCACAATATATCGGCGAAATGGCACAGAGGTAAGATCACCAAATACTGTATTTTTAACAGCTTGGTCACTGCTTATGGCATTGTAAAGCTAATAGTGGAGATTGTATGCTGAATCTAGGGAGTATCGTATTTTTTAAGATCTTTTTATTGGTCTATAAAGCCCTGAATTGGCTTGCTCCCAAATGTAACAGAAAACTAATAAACTTCATAACTTCTGGCTTCTCTTACACTTCCTTTTTATAAAAACACGTTGCAACTTTTACGAAACGTCTAAAAACCCATCTGTTTACTTCAGCTATGAGATTTTTAACATAAAGTTTTCAGGAGTTAAAGTATGGAACTCTATTGATGCAGATTCAAATATAGAGTATCCATTATGTCATTCACGGCCAGATTAAAGAACAACATATTTTTAAAATACTGAACTCCATCCTTATCTATATTTGCTGCGACTCTTTATTTATTTATTTATTTATTTATTTATTTATTTATTTATTTATTTATTTATTTATTTATTTA